>JZKD02S0353998.1:132800-149841 GCA_000966675.3 Picea glauca
TGGTTGATGGTCTACTTGATTACAACATTTTGTTAGGATGAAGTTGGACATATGAGATGATGATTGTCATATCCTCGGTTTTCTGATTATTATTCTTCCATCACGAAGGGGAAATCATAATGATCAACTAGATGTCATTTGCTCACTCTGACTTTGCAAAATCTACGGGATCCATAGTTCTGTTAGTTGGAAAGTCTCAGATGACAACTGAGAGAATTGTTGTCAATATGTATCCTTTGTTGATGGGGACTCTTAACTTCGCAGCCCCAATGTCATATATTAACGTTGTTCTGGCTTGATCTCAACAGTTAATCTCTTCGATCCTCATGACGTAAGTGAGTTCATTTTGAACAATATACTTCATGGATCATTGGGTTTTAACCTCTTTGTTTGATTCAGTGGAAGGTATTTTTCATATCGAGATGGCCATGCCACTATATACAACTGAGATGTAATATCCCCAAAAATAAATTATTATTAAAGTCTGTATGGACTTAGGAATTTATTTTCATTTTTGGAAAACTTGAATTTGGAAAATTATTGCCATTTATGGCAATTCCGAATTTAGAATTTGGTTAATTCTAATTAATTATTATGACTGTTGAGAAAAGATTTAATTTTCCCAACCAACTCTTTGAATATGACACTTGTAAGAGACAAATATTTTTTATATTTATTGTTGAGGGACAAATGGAACAACCAGGTTAAAATTAGTCGACCATGACTCCATGAGTGCAGAACAAACTTGAACTACCTCATGATTGAATTTTACAAGTGGAAAATCAGGAATTTGGCCATTGGCAGCCCCTGGAAATCAAGGATTTGTAAAGCTACAAAAATTCCCAAAGGGAAAAGACCTAGCTACAAGATTCTTTTGCATATATAGCATATGGTAGGAGACAGGACGTTGCTTAGTATGTTGGGAAAAATAATAATTCTTGTTGTTATGAGCACTGTTTTCTGAGTGTGAGGCAAGGAGAACTAAAAAGAAACTATGTGTGATAGTTGTTGGTGAATGTGTATAAGTTTACTATTCAAATGATGTACACTCTGAATTTCGCAATGGGAAAACAATTATCAATTCAATTTTGTTGTTGATATTAGGAAGATTTGGCATAAGTATGAATATTGATTCAAGTATAAACATGCTTAAAATTATTTCAGATTGCTACAGGTTGACTATTCTTAAGTGTAGATCTACAGGAAATACAAGTGTATGCATTTATAGATTACAACAAATATACCCTGAACATAAGTATTATCGTGATAAGTAGAACCTATATCATATATGTAGTTATATCTGTATGTATAGATATTCGCTTGAATAATATTTAAATTGTACTTACCAAACAAAATTTTGAGTGAATATCAGAATTGAAATACATATATGTATATATGTTGCTACCATAGGGATTTCCGTGCTATATGAATATCTAATACACAGAAAAATATTTATTGACTATTACAAGTATTTTCCATTAAATCCGACTATATTAAATGTAGCAGAAGGTTACAGTACTTCATTTTAGTAATCTCAGAAGAAAATGTTTAGCGACATAAATACATGAAACATGCTACCTATTATAGAGTCGGTACAATACTTAAATGAGTCTTTAAACTCTATACAATATATGTGACCATAACTATTAAATAGTGAAATTCATTTCAATAAGGGGTTTCCCCTCTGTCCTTTCCCTTATGGATTGAAGATACAAGTAACCAACTTCCTAGGATCCTGGTGTAAAACTATCACAATAATACTATCCTAGGGTGGAACCTGTATAACTTCAAAAAAACCTGGATGGTTATTTTATTTCAACGTTGTAAGTTGGAACTCGAATACTTTTCGAGTGAGGTGTCCTCGTCAATACCCAACCCACCGAGAAATTAAGTCCTGCAAGGGATTACCAAGAATATTAGTAACAAATTTTTTCAATAAATCAGTAAAAAATAAATATCGAAGATAGAGTAATGTTTAGGATGAATTCACAAAAATTAAACGTTGCAGATTTAATACAGGAATAAACACTTAGCTTGAGGTTGGCGCGGGTATTTTTCCCTTCCGTGTTGCTGAGATATTTGTCCATAAACCAAAGGGGAGGAGTGGATCTTGAAACGACTAATGGGTAACCTCTCAATGGAAACAGGGGTCCCATCATTAGTATTGTAACCGAAGGAAATTAAAATATTTATGCAGAGTGTTTTATCAGACATAACATTCTAAAACATGTAATTCATATATATATATTGCCTAACCAAATATTATAAAAGATGCACAGTATAACATATGTTCCACAAAATAACCATCTTGGATCACTGACAAGGTTGCGAGATAATGTCCTCTTAATACCACAGATTTATAATAAAGAAGAATACATTCAAGAACATAGTTCTAGTCATTCAAATTTCTTTTACGCTAACAAAGTGAAATTCGATAGGTTAACCACATAATTTTTCCAGATCAAAGTGTACAGATAGGGTTATGGGACACTGGTGTCTGAATGCCCAAACTTATGATTTGATGACAGAAATACACAGACAAGAACCGAGTATTCAAAATGGAACCCAAAATATTTGTTTCAAACCTAACATCAATAGAGAGTTCTCACGACCTTGACCTCCTATACGAAATCTAAATAGAAGGGAACCACAGACAGATCTCTACCTACGAGCAGGAGGGGAAATAATAGTCTCGTTTCAAACACATATGTTTCCTTAAAATATTTACGTCATGGATCAATTGATGTAAATCCCAGTCAGTCCACGGAGACATTTTCTCAACCTTAAGAACCGAGGGTTTGGGCATTCATGCCTCCTCGTTTTCCTTATGAATGTAGGAGATACATAGCATAATCCACAAGATATATTTAGTTCTCAGTTACTCGCACAAGACGCTTTCGGTGGAATTTTAGGATCACGATAACATGTTTTTATTCACAAAAGAGTTCGGCGATACGTACACCATCAGTATTTCCAATAAAATACAAGTCTATTTTATTAAATAAACGACAGACGAAAAAACCAAATAGCATTTCGGGATTTCCTAAGTTCAGAAAACTAAAACGAAACCGCTTGCATAAAATGGCTTACAAACAAATGAAACCCTTGAATAGCTCATGGTTATCTACATGGGAGAGACAAAATTGTAAGCCACCACAAGTTAGAAAATATGTTTGTTTTACAAATCTTGGAAAGTAGTACTCCGGAAGGTTAAGAGTAATGAGAATAAAGGCCCCCAACCAATAATCTTAAAGAAACTACTTATAGAGACAAGCTCAAAATATGAATGACCCTTCCTTACATCCTATATTTAACTCGAGCAATGGAGTTTTTGGTAAACATACCTGGTAAAGGAGGAAACCATTCAGACGTGTAACATCTTATTACCTACGCAGAGAAGGAACCCCCCCTCGCCATCGGTGGTTACCCACATAGTGGGGTTGCAGAAGTTAACGCAGAGAGTTTTTTCAAAAATTCATAAGAGCCAAAGGAGGAATGAAACATTAGCTACCTAAGTGACTCATGTATTGCAAGAGTAATGGCGATGTATGCCTTGAGAACTCGGGCCATGTGAACATGTGCAAATGGCGTACCCTTATTGGTCATGATAACCTAGAACTATACAGTGCAGGAAGAACCTCATAACTCTCTACCAGAGCAGTTAATAACTTTTGCAGATAGGTTATAACTACACATTAAATCGATCCCACCAAAACTATTAGTGAAAATCCCTGTCATGAAACCATATGGATTCCACGACAGACTATAAGATTTGGGGTGGTGACATGTCACGCCAGGAAGGTTTCTAATCCCAGTGTTAGAATATGTACTCGGGTGACCTTGTCATTGATCAACAGTGTCTGTCAAGACCCTCCAACTACTATGGAAATTATAACAAGAAGACCGGCGAGGACATCCATCAGTGTGACAGTTAGGATGCACGTTCAGTTAGGATATGGACGTTGCAAGGAGATTGTATGCGACCAAGGGTAAACCCTTCAAGTAAGACATGTGATTTATGCGCTCTAGTAAAACTCCAACCAAATAATATGTTTCCTTGGATATAAAAATGTTATGATAATGGGTTGCATCTAATAGCAATGTTTTAATAAGTTCTTGTTATACATAGAATTTATAAGGGGTTAGAATAAAGAAAAGAATATGAATTGTTTGGAATGGTCATAACGAAGTCTGAAGTATCCCTCCAGTTGGATGTGAGGAAGAGAGAACCATGTCTATTTGAATATGTAACTCTAGTGAAATACTTTGGTGGGTACCCTAAGAAAAATAAGAACTTGTAGACTAGAGTTACTTTAGACCTTATGGTCATGAATCACTCATAGTGTTATGGAGAGGCCCCACTTCAACTTGTTTGACATACGTTAACACATGGTTTGAGTAATAAGAATAAGCACGAGTTACATGGAAAGGGTAATCACCTTATTTTATTCACTGATAACAAAAATAAGTACATGTTGTATTCTGACATAAATGTTTTAATTGCAAATAGATCAAGTCTAACAGAATAAAGGAGTTTTAATGCACCTAGAAAAAAAACGTTTAGGTGGTAATTTTGGGGTACATTACATATGGTATTAGAGAAAAAGTTACATCACTTGGACCTTAAACAGGGCCAATTTTTTTTTCTTAGCACATGTTTTTTGTTTAATGAAAAACTAACAAAACATTTAGTGAAGGAAGTTCTGTCACCCATGTTCTGGAAACTATGAGAAACCTTATTGTGGAACTGCAAGTTTTCAAAGAAGACAATGAGAAACTGAAAAAAAATCACAACAAGAACAACAGGAAATAAATGAAGTATTGTTGTGTAGAATAGTAACAAAGAAGAACCCAAAAGACAACAATGAGGAAGAAGAGGTCAACAAAAGAGCCTCCAAAAATTCTGGTCCTGAAGCATAAAAAGGAGACAACTCTTATGAAGGCACACCTTCATTAGAAGATAAAACAACCATAAGAAGAAAGAGGAAACATGTGGACCACCTCGAAGGAGAGTTTAGGAAAATTAAACAATCCACCTATGATGGGGAATCCAAGACAAGGGAGGAGGCTGAAGCATGGTTACTAGACATGAAAAAGTATTTCCAAATCTACAATTATTACAACAACATGAAGGTCATAATGGCCATTTATATCCTGAAAGGGACAGAAAGTATATGGTGGAAGGACCTGAAGTTGGCCAAGGGCCTAAAGGAAAAACAGATGGAGTGGTCGGATTTCAGGAAATTCTTTAATAAATAGTATTTGTCAGAAAGTTACTATGAAAGAAAGACCAAAGAATTTTATGAGCTACAAATCGGTCAAATGACTATGGATGATCTGACAAACAAATTCCTGGAATTATTAAGGTTTGTACCTTACATCCAGGAGGACAAAGTAAAAATTCAGCAGTTCCTAAGATGCTTACCATAGTCCTATAAGGACAAAATTGAGTTCGACAACCCCAAGACCTTAAGCAAAGTTTTAAAAAAGCCCTGAATGTGTTACGATCAATACAAACAACGATCTGAGCTTCCCAAGGCTTGGAAAGACAAGAAACACGATATAATGAACCAGCAGAAGAAGGGCTATCAACCAACCCATTTCTGGAATGCAGCAAAGAATTTCCCAAGGAAAGATTCCCACTCTAATAACCAAAACACCCAAGGAGGAGGTAGACCAGTCAATCTAGGAACCAAGAAGTTTGGGGACAACCCTAGAGAATCGTTAAAATGTTGGGAATGCGGAGAACCTCACTTAAGGAGGAACTATCCACGTCTAAGTTCTGCAGCAAGGACCACAGTTCACAACTTGCAAGAGGCCTCTACAGTGGGAGATGTGGGCAGAGGCATACACAGGATCAATGTAGTTGTGGATGGTTGAAAAGATGACCACCATTCCATTGTAGTGGAAGTTGAACCTAAAATTAACAATAATCATGTTTATGTTTTAATTGATACAGGAGTTACCTTGAGTTATGTTTCCCCTGGTGTAGTGGATTCAAATAAGCTGAAGAAAGTAAGGCATACAAGGTCTTGGCTAGTACAACTAGCAACAAGAACAAAAACGAAAGTAACTGATTTCATTTCTGACTGTGAGTTCAGTTTAGGTGGTCAAAACACAAAGATAAATCTGAATATTCTACCATTAGGGACTTACGATATAATTATTGGGATGGACTGGTTAGAGAGGCATGAAGCAGTTTTGGATTGTTATGAAAAATCACTCACTTACAAAGACAAAAACAACATTGTTAGGATAGTACAAGTCATATGAAAACCAGACCCAGTTAGGCAAATTTCAGCAATGCAATTTAAGAAGTGCATGAGTAAAGGTTGTCGGATTTATGCTATCCAAGTGATAAATCTTCTAGACAAAGAAAATAAACCTAGCCTAGAAGATTTTTCTGTCTTACATGAATATAGAGATTTGTTTGTAGACGAAATACCCAAACTTCCCCCAAGAACAGAGATAGACTTCTCTATTGACCTACTTCCTGGTTCATCCCCTATATCTAAGGCACCCTACCGAATGAGTTTACCTGAATTAACAAAGTTAAATATTCAACTACAAGAACTATTGGACAAGGAATACATCAGGCCAAGTCTCTTGTCATGTGGAGCACCAGTCCTTTTTGTTAAAAAGAAAGACATAACTCTAATATTATGCATTGATTACAGACAGTTAAACAAAATGATTGTTAAGAACAAATACCCTCTACCTAGAATCAATGATTTATTTGATCAAGTGGGAGGGAAAAAGTTTTTTCTAAATTGGATTTAAGCTCTGTTTATCACCAGGTTACAATAAAGGATGAATACACAATTAAAACAACGTTCAAGATGAGATATGGACATTATGAAGTTGTTGTTATACCGTTTGGTCTCACTAACGCACCAACAAATTTTATGTGTTTAATGAATAACATTTTCAGTCCGTACTTGGATAAGTTTGTTTAGGTATTTATTGATGATATCCTAGTGTATTCGAAAACAAAAGAAAAACATGAAGAACATCTAAGGATAGTGTTGAAAACTTTAAGAAAAAACAAATTGTATGCTAAATTTGACAAATGTGACTTTTATCAAAAGAAAATACAGTACCTAGGACATGTAATATCTAAAGAAGGTATTGCAGTTGACCCAGAGAGGATAAGAGCCATCATGGAATGGCCTATCCCTAAGGATGTAGCGGACATCCGGTCATTCATGGGAATCACTGAGTACTACCGCAGATTTATAGAGTGGTTCTCTAAGATTGCATACCCTATAAAATCCCTATATAGAAAGGGAACCAAGTTTAAATGGTCATAGAAATGTCAGGACAATTTTAATAAGTTAAAATAATTGTTAACAATCGCACCAATTTTAAGGGTAGCAGACCGGGATAGACTTTACAGTCTACGTAGATGTGAGAAAAAAAGGTTTGGGAGGTGTCCGAACTCAAGAAGGGCATGTTATTTGTTACGAGTCTCGAAAACTAAAAGAACATGAAAAAAACTACATCAGTCACGACTTGGAATTAGCGACTGTCATCCATGCATTAAAAATGTGGTGACACTATATAATGGGAATAAAATTTATGTTGCTAACTGATAACCATGGTGTGAAATTCTTGTTTAGTCAACCAAAACTTAACGCAAGGCAAGAAAGATGGTTGGCTTTCTTGAGCGAATTTGATTTTGAGGTAACACACATCAAGGGTAAGGAAAACAAAGTGGCAGATGCTTTAAGTAAAAGAAATCATGGATTGTTTGAGATAAACATTAGCAGGGAAGAAAGAGACATTGAGAAAAGGATAAAGGTTGCAAGTAATAATGATGAAAAATACATTAAAACAGTGGCAAATTTACAAAATAATACAGAAAATTTAGACATAACAGATGTGATTTTGGACATAAATGGTCTACTAAGATTCAAAAAGAGTTTATACATACCAGATTCTACTGAATTAAAGTTCACAATTTTGGACAAAGTACACAAGAAGCCATATTTTGTTCATCCGGGATACCAAAAAATGGTAACAACACTAAGGAAATTATTTTATTGGCCTAATATGAAAGGCAAGACAACAAAATACTTGTCTAAGTGCCTAGATTTTCAATAGGTGAAGGATGAACACCAGCACCCATTCGGTCTGTTGTAGCCTCTTCCTGTATCGGAATGGAAATGGGAGACTATTTCACTAGATTTTATCACAGGTTTTCCCAGAACTCAAAAATAGAATGATTCAATTATAGTAGTAATTGATAAGCTTAGGAAGTTTGCACATTTATTCATGTAAAATAAACTTATCAAGATATTAACATCGCTAAAATATTCATGAAGGAAATTTTTAGATTGCATGGTATTCCTAAAATGGTGATTTTGGATAGAGACGTAAAATTTACATCTATGTTTTGGAAAAAAATATTGGCAGGATTGAATACTAACTTGAATTTCATCACAATATACCATCCACAAACGAATGGGAAGATTGAACGAACCAACCAAATCATGGAAGATATGCTACGAATGTACGTAAGGACGAAACCAAGTAAGTGGGAAGACTACCTATAGTTGGTGGAATTTGCATACAATAATGGTTACCAGACATCGGCTAAGATGAGCCCCTTCGAAGTATTGTACGACATAAAATGTACCACTCTGATTAGCTAGGATAACCTAGTTGATAGACTCATGGTGGAACTAGAAATGCTCAAGGAAATGGAGAATACGGTAAGAAAAGTACAATAGAATTTAAAAGAGGCACAGAAGAGACATAAAAGTTACGCGGACCTGAAAAGAAGACACCGGGAACTTCAAGTTGGGTACCATGTGTATTTAAAAGTTAGAGAAAGAAGAAGTCCACTAAATCTAGGGAACTTTTCCAAGTTGGCACCGAGGTTTTGTGGCCCTTTAGAGATCATAGCTTGAATTGGACCCGTGGCATATCAACTTGCACTTCCCTCAAATCTGAAAATTCATAATATATTTCATGTTTCTTTGTTAAAAAAATATGTTCATGATCCTATTCACATGATCGATTGGAATATGGTGCAGGTGGAACCAGAAGGCGAGTTCCAAGTGGAACCTCTTTGCATTCTAGACAGAAGAGAAACAGTACTACAAAATAAATCCGTCACCCAGGTAAAAGAGCAATGAAAGCACTTTATCCCTGAAGAGGCCACTTGGGAATTGGAAAAAGATTTGCAGAAATCTTATCCAAGCATGTTCCAAGAAAGGAATGAACATTGAGGATAGTGTTGTACTAAAGGGGGAAAGGATGTAATATCCCCAAAAATAAATTATTATTAAAGTGTGTATGCACGTAGGAATTTATTTCCATTTTTGGCAAATTCAAATTTGGAAAATTATTACGATTTAAGAAAATTCTGAATTTAGAATTTTGTTAATTTTAATTAACTATTGTGATTGTTGACCAAAGATTTGATTTTCCCAACCAACTCTTTGACTATGACACTTGTAAGAGACAAATATTTTTTATATTTATTGCTGAGGGACAAATGGAACAACCAGGCTGAAATCAGCTCACCGTGACTCCATTAGTGGGGAACAAGATTGAACTACCTTAGGGATGAATTTTACAAGTGGAAAATCATGAATTTGGCCATTGGCAGCCCCTAAAAATCAGGGATTTGTACAGCTACGAAAATTCCAAAGGGGAAAAGACCTAGGCACAAGATGTTCTTGCATATATATCATATGGGAGGAGGCAGGACACTGCCTAGTATGTTGGGGAAAAGGAGAACTCTTGTTGTTATGAGCATTGTTTTCTAATTGTGAGGCAAGGAGAATTTCTTATCTAAAAGAGGAGTGTAGCGAAAGAGGAGCTTTGGGGTTCTCCCTCATGGATTCATGGTCAGGCTAGGGGGTGATTGAAGCAAGTAGATTGGTTTTTTTGTTCTATGGTTGGGTGGATCTTGGATGTTCCATTTGTTGTCCCAACACTTTGTTCAGATATGTACCTCTACTTATTGTTTTTGATGAATTGTTTTATTGGATAATGGCTGGCAGAATGAAACAAATTATAGAATAAGTTTTATTTTACAGTTTGAATTTATCAGTGAGTAGAACAAAGACACTACTATGTGTGATAGTTGTTGGTGAATTTATAGACATTTACTATTCAAGTGATGTACCCTATGAATTCCACAATGGGAAAACAAATATCAGTTCAATTTTGTTGTTGATATTAGGAAGATTTGGAATAAATATGAATATATATTCAAGTATAAACATGCTTAAAAATATTTCAGATTGCTATATGTTGACTATTCTTAAGTGTAGATCTACATGAAATACCAGTGTATGCATTTATAGAATACAATAAATATACCCTAAACAGATGTATTACCATGATAAGTATCACCTATATCGTATCTATAGTTATATCTGTTTGTATAGATATTCTCTTAAAGAATATTTAAATTGTACTTAACCAAATGAAATGTTGAGTGAGTATCAGAATCGAAATACATATATGTATATATGTTGCTACCATACAGATTTCCATGCTATATGAATATCTAATACAAAGAAAAATATGTATTGACTATTACAAGTATTTTCCATTAAATCCAACAGTATTAAATGTAGCAGAAGGTTACAATACTTCATTTTAGTAATCTCAGAAGAAAATGTCCAGTGACATAAATACATGAAACATGCTACCAATTATAGAGTCGGTACAATACTTAAATGATTCTTTAAACTCTATACCATATATGCGACCATTTAACTATTAAATAGTGAAATTCATTTCAATACGGGGTTTCCCCTCTGTCCTTTCCCTTATGGATTGAAGATACAAGTAACCAACTTTTATAGGAGCCTGGTGTAAAACTATCACAATAATAATATCCTAGGGTGGAACCTGTATCACTTCAACAAAACCTGGATGGTTATTTTCTTTCAACGTTGTAAGTTGGAACTCGAAACACTTTCTAGTGAGGTGTCCTTGTCAATCCCCAAGCCACCGAGCGATTAAGTCCTGCAATGGATTACTAAGAATATATGTGACAAAGTTATGCAATAAATCAACAAAAATTAAATATCGAAGATAGAATAGTGTTTAGGATGAATTCACGAAAATTAAACATTGCATATTTAAGGAATAAACACTTAGCTTGAGGTTGGCGCGGGTATTTTTCTCATCTGCTTCACTGAGAAAATTGTCCATAGACCGAAGGGGAGGAGTGGATATTGAAACAACTGATGGGTACCCTCACAATGGAAACATGGGTCCCATCATTAATATTGTAACTGAAAGAAATTAAAATATTTACATAGAGTGCTTTAGCAGACAGAACATTCTAAAACATGTAATTCATATATATATTGCCTAACCAAAAATTATAAAATATGCACAGTATAACATATGTTCCACAAAAATAACCATCTCGGATCACCGATAGGGTTGCGAGATAATGTCCTCTTAATACCATAGATTTATAATAAAGAAGAATACATTCAAGAATAGAGTTATGGTCATTCAAATTTATTTTACACTAACAAAGTGAAATTCGATAGGTTAAACACATAATTTTTTCATATCAAAGTGTATAGATAGGTTTACGGGACACTGGTGTCACAATGCCTAAACTTACGATTTGATGACAAAAACACACAGACAAGAACCGAGTATTCAAAACAGAACCTGGAAGATTTCTTTTAAACCTAACATCAATAGAGAGGTATCACGACCTTGACCTCTGATACGAAAGATAAATAGAAGGGGACCATAGACAGATCTCTCCCTGCGAGCAGGAGGGGAAAGAATAGTCTCGTTTCAAACACAGATGCTTCCCTAAAATCTTTACGTTGTGGCTCAAATGATGTAAATCCCTGTCAGTCCAGGGAGACATTTTCTCAACCTTAAGAACCAAGGATTTGGGAATTCATGCCTGCTCGTTTTCCTTATGAATGCAGGGGATAGATAACATAATCGACAAGAGAGATTTATTTCTCAGTAACTCACACAAGACTCTTTCGGTGGAAGTTTGGGATCACCATAACAGGTTTTTATTCACGGAAGAGTTTGGCGATAGGTACACCATGAGTATTTCCAATAAAATACAAGTCTATTTTATTAAATAAATGATAGAGGACAAAACCAAATAGCATTTCGAGA
Source organism: Picea glauca (assembly GCA_000966675.3). Classification (NCBI taxonomy): domain Eukaryota; kingdom Viridiplantae; phylum Streptophyta; class Pinopsida; order Pinales; family Pinaceae; genus Picea; species Picea glauca. The sequence goes on from JZKD02S0353998.1 coordinate 144,930, forward strand.
TTTCCTGAGTTAATAAAACTAAAAATAAACTGCTTGCATAAAATGACTTACAAACAAATGAAACCATTGAATAGTGCATGGTTAGCCTCACTGGAGAGACAAAATCGTAAGCCCCCACAAGTTATAAAATATGTTTGTTATACATATCTTGGATAGTAGTACTCTGAAAAGTTAAGAGTAACAAGAATAAAGGCCCCCAACCAACAATATTAAAGAAACTAGTTACAGAGACAAGCTCAAACTACAAATGACCCTTCCTTACATCCTACAATTAACTTGAGCGATGGAGTTTTTGCTAAAAATACCTGGTACAAGAGGAAACCAGTCGGATGTGTAATGTATTCTTTCCTATGTAGAGCAGGAACCCCCCCTCGTTGCTGGTGGTTACAAACAAAGTAGGGTTTCATAAGTTAACGTAGAGATTTTTTTCGAAAATGCATAAGAGCCAAAGGAGGAATGAAACATTAGCTACCTAAGTGACTCGTGTATCGCAAGAGTAATAGCGATGGATTCCTTGAGAACTCGGGCCATGTAAACATGCATGCATGGTGTATCCTTATTGTTCATGATAACCTAGAACTGTACAGTCCAGGAAGAACATTATAACTCTCTACCAGAGTAGTTAATAAGTTTTACAGACAGGTTATAACTACACATTGAATCGAGCCCACTAACATTGTTAGTGCGAATACCTGTCATGAAACCATATGGCTTCCACGACGGACAATAATCTTTAGGGTGGTGACATGCCGCGCTAGGAAGGTTTCTAATCCCAGTGTTAGAATATGTACTCAGGTGACCCTGCCATTGATGAGTGGTGTGTGTCAAGACCCGCCAACCACTATGGAAACCCTAACAATAAGAACGACGAGGACGTCCATCAGTGTGATAGTTAGGATGCACGTCCAGTTAGGGTATGGACGTTGCAAGGAGATTGTATGCGACCAAGGGTAAAACCTTCAGGTAAGACATGCGATTATATGCGCTCTAGTAAAACTCGAACCAAATAAAACTTTTCCTTGGATATAAAAATGTTATGATAATGGGTTGCATCTAATAGAAATGTTTTAAGAATTTTGTGTTATACATAGAATTTGTAAGGGGTTAGAATAAAGAAAAGAAGATGAATTGTTTGGAATGGTCATAACAAAGTTTGAAGTATCCCTTCAGTTGGATGTGAGGAAGAGAGCACCATGTCTATTTGAATATGGAACTCTAGTGAAATACTTTGGTGGGTACCCTAATACAAATAAGAAATTTTAGACTAGAGTTGCTTTAGACCTTATGGTCATGAATCGCTCATAGTGTTATGGAGAGGCCCCACTTAAACTTGTTTGGAATACGTTAACACATGGTTTGAGTAATAAGAATAAGCACGCGTTACATGGAAAGGGAAATCACCTTATTTCATTCAGTGATAATAAAAATAAGTACATGTCGTATTCCGATGGAAATGTTTTAATTGCAAACATATCAAGTATAATAGAATAAAGGATTTTTAATGCACCTAGCAAAACATTTTTTATCTGGTAATTTGTGGGTACATTACATGAGATATATTAACAAGCGATTCAACAATATACTATAGATCATGATCCTACTTCTTATTGGACAAACTCGCTCAATTTGTGGGTGAATTCTTCTAACTCGCTCAATTTCCTTGATATTATTTTACCTTCTGGCGAGGTTGTCCTTGAGGTAATGACATGGCATGAAAATCGTTGTGAGGGACTACATCATCAATATTATTTCCTCTCATAAATTAGTAGGGTTGATAATGGAGAGTTTTTATCGATGTTGAATGGAGGTGTTGATCGCCCCATGAACCCTTTAGCTAAGCAAGGTGTGTATGTTGAGGGAAACATGGAAAATATATCAAAAAAAATTCATATCGACATCTCTCGAGCCCCTAACATCATGGAGAACATCTTTATCAGTCTGGACCGCTCTCTAGAGGAGATATGCACTTATACTACCTTGTTCAAGGAATTATGTGATGTATTCACCTGGTCCTATGAGGAAATTCTAGGCATAGACCCCCAGATCGTCGAACATGAGATAAGAACATATGAAAATGTGAAACTTGTTCGACATAAATTAGAATTGATCAACCCTAGGGAGGAAACAATGATTGAGGTAGTGGTAGAGAAATTGCTCGAGGCCGGTTTCACCTATCTATCTCCCCTTATTGAATGGGTGTCAAATATCATTTTGGTTGATAAAAATCAAGGAACCATTTTTGTTTTCATGGATTTTATGTATCTAAATAAATCTTGTCCCAAGGACAACTTCCCCATGTCATTTATCAATCAGATTATCGATGAGTGTGCGGGAAGAAAAATATTTTCTTTTATGGATGGATTTTGTGGCTATAACTAGATCTAGATCAACATAAAATGTAATTTACATGTCCTTGGGGTACATTCATGTATTGAAAGATGCCTTCCATCCTTAAAAATTTTGGGGCTACATTCCAACGAGATATTCCTTTCGTGATCTCAAACATATAGTAAAATCTTATCTTGGTGACCTCACTTCTCACTCTCGCAAGAGACAAGATCATTTGGCTCACCTTCGACTTGTGTTTGAGAAATTCCAATATTATCATATTCAATTGAATCATAATTTGTGAGAAACACATGGGTCAAGGTCCATGGATAATTCGACATGGATGTAATACAATTCAATATAATGTTGTAACAACTCTCAAAATCTTATATTCGTCAAACATTACTTTAGAATTTTTTTTATGAAACTAAAAGGTTGGAAAATCCCATTATAGAGTACATAGTGATTATAAATGAAAAAAATAAAAGGTGATAACAACCAGGACGTTTTCATATTTTATTACACAAAAGGATATTGCAATTGCTACTTATGAAGATTTATTTCATATTCAAATGAATTTACAGTCACTTAAGAGTCCTTCTTGAGTGGAGTATTCTTCCTACAGAAATGAAACTATTTCACTGAATTTATTCAATGTATATCAAATTACCTTGAAGAGGTGCAATCTAGAAAATTGTTAAAAAGTCTATTTTTCTCTAAAATATTAGATGAAATTATAGGCAATGGTTTGGAACACCACTTTGTTATGTATTCTACTTATCTAGGATTAAAATGCTTGGTCCCTCCAATCTCACAATTTATGAAAATGATTAGTTTTCATGATGGTAAAGGAAAGACTATATATGACACCATGATTAATCTAAAGGAAACAAGGCAGTTAAAAAGTGAAAAACTAATATCTATTTCCGTTGATGGTGCTTTGTCTATGGTTGGATGTGAAAATGGATTTTTCACATTGCTTAAGATTGTTGTACCAAATCTAATTGGTACTAATTTCATTTCACACCATGAATAACTAGTAGCATTAGATGTTTCAAAAAAGATACCAAAATTTTGTATGTTGAGAAAATAGAAAATAAAGTATACTCTTGGATTGGAAATTCAACAAAGAGAAATAATGCATTCATTTCTTTACTAGAGATAATGGAATTATAATCCTTACAAGTTATTCAAATCCATGGGATTAGATGGCTATTTAGGATCAAGTCGTTGAAAGACTTGTTACATTGATTCTTGTTATTTTGAGCTTGAGGAAGAAAGCAAGAAAGAACTCATGGTATCATAAGGCAAAGATTTTCTCATTTCGATTTTGTTTGTATATGTTTGTTGATGTTTTCATGGACTTGAATAATATAAAAAAAAAAAATCCAAGAAGATAATGTGGATGCCACATTGCTTGGAATAACTATTGACCATGCATTAGATCCTCTTAAAAGATAGTTTTGTAAGCTAGATTCTTTTACAGAAGGTTCACTGCATATTACTAAATTCCTGAAATACTCTAGAGATGGTTTCCTTGAAAATATTGATAAAGAGGGGACTATACATAGAAATTATTTGTCTTATATTCCAATCCATGATGATAAAATGGCACGACCAATGGAAACTTGCATTGATGGTTCCCTCGAGAGTTGCATACAACTTACATGAAATTATGAAAAAGCATTGGTTGAGAGCTTAATGTAGAAAGGTTGTTTAGGCCTTTCCATTATCCATCAGATATTTGTGTGAGAGAAAATAATAAAAATATTTGGCTTAACAAGATTTTTTTTTCATTTTTAGCATAAAACATGTAATAGAGGTGAAAATATTCCATTGTTTGATATTGTAGCTTGTAAAATAGAGATATATGAATTTATTTATGTGGTTCACTTAAATGGAAAAAAAATCCCGACGAAAGATGCTTGGAAAGTATTTTCTCAAACAAAAGATTGGCCTTCTAGGTATCTAGATATGCTAAAATTATGGGAATCAATTCTTGTCGTACTAGCAAGCACCATTGCATGTGAGTGAGGATTTCTAAAAAAAATATGATCAAAGATATAAGGACAATAAAATTATCAATTAACAGACATGATATATTAATGCGTGTATCATTAATAGGTCATGAAATATCAAAGGTGGAGCGGCAACTAATTTAAGAGATTTTGCACAATGCAAAGGAAAGAGGACTTTTGGACATATGAGAATTGTCAAAATATATGCGGGTGAATGAACAAATTTTGTGGCCACAAAAGTGGCAAGGGGGTTAGCAAGAACGTGCACTCGAAAGAATGCATGTGTGTTTCTAGGAACGTGCATGCATTCTTGATGTGACAGGTTCAAAAAACCCTGAACCTCCACCGAGCATGCCACGAAGGCACGTTCACAAGAACGCATGTGAATTCTTAATATCGCACATGCCTTCCTAAGAAACACGTGTACAAGAATGTGTTTGCACTCCTAAAAATATTTGAATAAAAATAACCCGTTGGATTTAGGAACACGCGTTGTTCCTAATAAAACACATGCATGTTATTAGGAACAAGAATATGAGTGCATTCCTATTAACATGAAATATCTC
>JZKD02S0353998.1:162547-177611 GCA_000966675.3 Picea glauca
TTAGAGGCTCCATCTAGCTTTTTCTCAGACTTCATAGAATTCATCATGGCTTGCTTGACTTGGTCAAACCCTAGATTTGACCAGAAATCCAAACTTCACGTCTTGGCCTTCTGAGAGTACCAGGAGATGCACTGGTCTAGGGCACACTGATCTATCCAGATATTAGGTCAATATCATCACTTAAGGTGCCTCAACAAGAGGTTTAGGGTTTCTTCAACTACTTCTACTAGTAACCCTAGTTGCAGTGCTTCTAGAAACTGCTCCTCCTAGTAACCCTAGCGGCAGTTCCTCAATGAACTCAATATCTAGCGGCTATGTTTCCTTCCAGTGTTTTAGGCTGACTGAAGGGGTGTGGGCCCATAACCTGTTAGAATATAGAAGATGGTATGCTCGTTTTACCATTGATGATACCCTCGTCACCCAACCACAGGTCGAAGCCTCCCTCCGAGCACCTTAACCTTGACTGAGAAATTCCTCTGGAAGAAAACCCTAGGCTAGATAGCCAAACAAAGGGTACTGCATATCTCCCCAAGGATAGCGCAACAAAAAATACTGATCAAATAGTCCCAAACCCTAGACAAGAGATATCCAAGCCAATACTAAAACTAGCTATTGCAGCTGCACCTGCAACCCTCCTCCAAGCCTGGGCACCAACTGCAACTGCAGTGCACACTAACTGGGAAACTGCTGCGCAGAAATGGCTCTATCTGCAACTGCTAAGATGCTACAAATGAGAATTGGTGCCCTGTATTTATAGTAATCTTGCCAGTTTGTTGGGGCCAACTTCTCCTTCTGGGTATGTGTCTATTCAGTATATTATTATTAATTCTGTTCAACTTCTTCTCTTGGAGGCTAATAGCCTAATATAAATTATCTTCTTGAGCCGACAAGTCTTGTAGGGTTATTAGCCAACTCATTAGGGTTTCTCTTACTTTCCAGAGTCTTCTATTCTCATCAGGTTCACATGTAGAGGTAAATACCTCCCACAACTACCATAATATTAACATTTTTGGCTAGAGTTTGAAGCAATTTTTGGGAGCCTCTTGTCATCCATATTTTTTTATCATGTTCTTGTAATTTAGGTATCTAATCATGGAAATTTTGTCAATGGGGGAGATGGTTTCTTCTATGAGGAGGATAGGATAGGGTGTATTTCCCTTAATTTTGAGATTGTAGTTATAAAATTATTTTGGATATGTTTTATCTTTCTCTATGATTCTCTTGATATACTGCAACCCCAAAATTCACATACATATAAGATAACTAGAGTGATGAGAGTGTGAAACAGGACTTTTTTTAATCCCAAATCTAAAGGTACACTAATTTACAATTGTTTTCAAGCCCATAATAGGCTTTCCATCCTTCATTTATCGTTTTTTTCAACACTATAGTTCCAATTGAGCTTGTGGTGGATATCTATTCCAAGATATTAGTATGAAAGAACTTCCTCCAAGTTGTTATTATATGTAAGTACAAGTTAAATTTTTACCAATCAACAATAACAATTACCATTATTTATTTTTTAAAAGATTAATTCATTTTCCCACTTGCTAACCTATATAAATCCCATGATTTCCATAGTGAGCTCAAAGATGCATGTGATCTTCAATATCTATCATTAGCTTTGATTTGGAGAACATATGTTATTTTTTTCTTTGGATAACATGTATGTTATTGGTCTAGGGGTGGATTCGGGTTCCCTTAATCAAGTTGGATGAGATGTTGAGATAAAGAAAGATTTAGGTTTATCTACAAACCATTAATGAATTTTTTATCCAAATTATCAAGTTCAAAGGAAAAGTGTTTATCCATTTGTCCAATGTGGCCTAGAAGTTGAAGGATATGACATTGTACTAACGTCATCCACTGAAAATTTCATAGCACAAGTGTGATTATTCCAATTTCAAGTGGTGTTGTATTCTTGAGTAGATATGGACTATAGTTTCATAAAAGTTCATGAAACTATAAAAACAAATTGCATTGTCCTAATGTCATCCAACTAAAGTTTAATTATTTCACTTATTTATGTTCTTAGCTAATGATTACTCTTTCATAAAATATTACAAAACTATTTGAAATCCTGATTACATTGTGATAACTTTTCCTAGTCCAAGTGTAATTTATACCCCTTCAATGCTTAATCAAATGGATTTTTTAATATCCTATTGCATAATAAGAAATGTTTCATAATATGCTCTTTGGTTTCTATGGTAGTTATTGTTGGGTCATTATAAAATATAATCAATAACTATCTATGCTATAGTCGATGTTTCCATGCATGCCTTATGCCTCACACATTGTATACCTCCAGTTCAACTACTCCTACTCCTAGTTCCTTCCCTCGTGTCTTAATTGCCACTATTTAGATCATGATATTGCAGGATCATGCAAGATCTACACTTTGATGTTTACATAGCTTCAACTAGTTCAATAATGATAACTAATTGACCTTCATACCTACGTATGAGAAGGCCATGAGAAGATAGCTTCAATAAATCCAAGCTGTAATCAACACATGAGGATCCACTGTTGGTTTTGTTTATTTTACATGTTATTTTCTCCTAATGATCAATGCACAATTTCTTATCATCTTGGAAATAGAGAATTAACAAGAATTTCACTAGATTTAGGGTGAAACTACTCACCTCATTAAAAATCACCACTCCTTTAAATGTCTTAGGCTTGCAATTTTGCAAGATTCAATCCTAACATCTATATCCCTAATAGACTCCTTTGATAGTTATCTTGATAGTGAGCTTGATGTTGACATAGCTTCAACTAAGTCAAGAATGATAACTAATTGACGTTCATTCCTACCTATGAGTAGGCCATGAGTAGATGGCTTCAATAAATCTAGGCTCTAGTCAATGCATGAGGATCTAGAGTTGGTTTTATTTATTTTCTAATAGTGATCTTAAAAGGTTCAATGGTTTATTGATCAAAGAATAAAATTAAAAGGGAATGTAATGTGATATTCTTCTTTTTCCTATTCTTTTGTCACTTTGTGTTGTAGTTGGTTGGCGTTTAAGTTATCTTTTCCAACTATGACACCCATGTTTCCCCCAACTTGTAATTAATTATTAATTAGGATTACCATGATGTGAAATAGGAACAATTTAAATGTATTATTGTTTGAGTAGCCAAAAAACTAACTGTGTGGGTGAATCCTTGAAAGTACTAGCCATGATATCTCTAGATGAAATAATGTGAAAACTATAAGAGAGGGTTCATTATATCAAATGACCCCAAATTTCCGAAGGAGGAATCAGTTAATGAAGAAAGTACCAGTGGTTGAACCATCAACCAACCCCATGAATGGAAGCATGGTCTAGCTCAAGAATGTCAACCCAAAGTACCACAGGGTCCTGCAGACTGAGACTGACATGAGTTTTCCTTCTGACAGAAGGAACGGGATAGGAGGGATGTGCATGCAAGGAATGTAAGGGAATAAACAAAAGAGTGGAGAATATGAGAAGCTCTCCAGTAGAGAACGAGCAGAAGGCTGCAAGATTGATGCTCAGGGAGCATCTGATAAACCTCATCCAGGTCATGACAGAGGAAGAAATATCTAAAAGTATACAAATAATGGGACCTGAGCAAAAGGTTGTGAGCTTGATGTTGAGGAAGAATATGATAAACCTCGCAAAAGATGTGAAAGAGAAAGGATCTTCGAGAATTGGCATAAATTCCCTATTGATATCATGGCTTGCCATGGAGGTGGCCAGAGCGCTAAGAATGAATGCCTCTGATCCTATGGTTGGGTGGAAAGGTAAACACCCACAGTCAGTTAGTTGGTTGCAACCTGTAATAGATAAGTATTCTCATATCCTGTGTAATTGAATTGTAACTGTAAATTAAGGTTGGATATCCTATGAATGTTTCAGGGATGTACATGATTGCTTAGTTATTATACTATATCCCTTTAATTATGCTTGATTGTGTATTTAAGCAAGTAAGGAACTATCTGTCTTGTACACGTAAATACTCAAGCCCCATGGTGGTTCAAGTTAAAATAAATGAATTGTGAGTTCGTCGAACTTGGGCACAGTTTCATGTGTGCATGTTGACACTCCCCCTCATTCGGATTCTCCAGGAGTAAGGAGTTTTTTAAGCCCAGGAGAAAGAGTGTAAAGTGTGTGCTAGTGGATAAGTCCCTCATAACTGACAAATATCAGGAAGGATAGCGCGGTTCAATCCTTGAAAGTGGAGATCTTTTCATTTGGAATATGAGCAGATGATATCCGTTCAGGAGGACCTATATGACCATCACCTAGGAACCTTAGGATAATCCTAAGGGAGCTAAGTCCTCTTGGCTTCAAAGCTCCGGAAGTCTGGTACTTCATAGTATTTCCAACCTTACTAGCCTTAAATTGGCCGAAGGTAACCGGGAGACTGAGTTACCAACAAGTCGACCAACAATGAATGGTTTCCCTAGTGGTTAAGTGAACCTATCTTACTGTATAAACCAGGATACAACCACCCATGGAGAAGTGGCGTGAACCATAGATCAAGAATTTGTGGGGTTCCCCTCAACCGTTGGATGTAAACTGAGATAAATTTGATGAATTTCTAGTACAAGAGGATGGAGGTGTTATAGCATCAAACTCCTCAAACGTTGAAGTTACGAAGTAGCGAAGGTCGTTGATCCAAGGGTTATGTGGACCTACATTTTTTCGTGAGATCGAAAGGCATGCATGACAATCAGTCTCGAGTGGCGTGGTGCAGTCACATCACCTAGGGTGACGTGGACCCAAGTTTGATATGCCACATGTCACTTGGATTCGTGCGTATCGCATACCCTATAGACCCATTGGAATGTGACACATGTCACCCCTATCCCTTTACATGTGTCGGCCCCTGGTAAGCAGTTGCCTAGCCAGAGTGGTTTGTGAAGTGATTGGAACTCCGAGAGTCCATGACTTCAGGACTCCAAAGTATTTGGGGAGTAATATTATAGAGATTCCAAAAGGGCCCAAAGTACCGAAGTGTCAGAATAGATCCTAGTCGTTGGCATAGGAAGGAACATGGCACTAGATTGTTAACTCTGGAGAAGAGCCACTCCGGAGGAAATGAAGTGAGGTGCTTTGAAAATACATGAAGCCTGAAGTACTGGAGAAGATATCAGTCATCCGTCAAGAAGAGACGCATGCTGGGAGATCCTGCATTCCAAAGGAGCGAGAGCAGAAAGGTGGAATGACTCCCAAAGTCGTAGAGAGACAGATTATATATGAGTCGTTCATTGGTAAGGTCGGGTGTCGCAAGATTCTACACTCCAGAGAAGACGTATTCTGAAAGAGTTGTAGAGTAGATGTTCTAGGACTCCCTAAGGCTAGAGTCATGAATTCATTTTAGTCGTTCATGAAGGAGGATGCATGCCAAAAGATCTGCCACTTCGTAGAAAAGTCACTCTGCTAGAAAGCCACTTCAGAGGGTTTGTGGATTGTGCATGCGGATGCGTCTGAAGCTCGAATTTATGAAGGAAGAGACTAAGTCGTAGATCTCAGTGAGGAACTTCCTCAAGGACCATTGATCCTTTTTATGTGGCTTCATAGGATTGTGCCTCAAGAATAATTGGTCATGACGTGAGGCAAGAATACCCGAAGAACTTTGGGAATCCATAACTTGCAACCCAAACCTCAGATTTGAGCCTGGTAGAAGATATTAGAATTATATGGGTAAGTATAAGAGGACAAATACCTCGGACAGAAGATCTGATATGTTAAGGAGAGAAAAATTTTGATGTCCCATCCCTAGGAAACCTTTTTAAGGGGTCGGGGGTGTTACAAATTGGTATCAGAGTACGAAAACAACACTTGGCCTGCTTGGGCTCATGCATGAGTTGTATGAAAATATTTATGGAGGAATTTAAGGGGTAACACACTATCTTAACGCATTCCTAAGAGGCTTAGTAAACCTCTACTGATGAGAGGAATGAGATCTTTTACTTTTGATAGATGGTTTGGAAATTTTGTTTCTAATGTTCCCAAATAAAGAAGTTGACTTCACTCTGCAATTGTATGTGTTGTTGTACAGACATAAGATTGGGTTACCAAGGCTAGGATGAGCATGTTGAGAATATTACTAGAAAATGAAAATCATTTGCATAAGTTCCTTGAGTAGAAGGATGCAGATTTATAAATTCAGTTGGGATTTTACCCCAACGACATTCAATCATGCTAGTTTGTGGAAGAGGAAGCCTAGAAGTTCCTTTCAGAAATGATGGCCAATCCTACATGAGTGGAATTATGTTGAAGAACACTAATATTTAAACTAAAATAGCAATTTGAATGGATGGAAATGATCCGTAGCAGTAATAATTATTTCTTTAATGAAGGGTTAAACCTTGTATATGTGTATAATCCCTCTTGATTAGAGGAATGATTCTAGTGACAATTCTCTGAAAAGGGAGAGCATGCACAACTCTCGAGTTTTGAAGGGAACTGAGAAACAATTTTTTTGTCTGGGTACATGAATTGTTGGGCAGGGTTTTTATAATAAAGCTGATAAATAGAGTTGTAGAAATATAGAGTGATTGAGTGAGAAATCACAACAACCCCCCTCACTTGGTGGATAGGAAACTAATCTACCATAATTCTTGTGGGGGGAGGAGAGTAGCCTCCATCCCTGACTGTTTCTAAACATAAGGAATAATTCTAGGTGTAATGGTTAATGCTGATTATGACGTAAAGATACTCTGGATTTCTGAACTAGAATAATTAGTAAGTAACATAACTCGAAATTGCATTTGGGCTTTAAGGGAACAGTCCAAATGTTATTAGACACTAAAAAATTATTATAATTAAGGTAAAATGGTTGATTAAATGTTGATCCTAAATGTGTAAAAGGAAGTGTTGGGGCACTTATAGAATCCCAATGGGTCAGATTGACATCCATTGGTGGATGGTAGCCATATAGATATAGTTGGACCCTAGTGAAGGGAATCTAGAAAAGTATTTCCTTGATCGGAAGGTCTACTGATCAAGACCAGTTGGAAGCTAGATTGGTTGTTTTATCACCTTGGGCATGGTTATAATTGCCTAGACTATATTTATGAGTGGGAAATGTTTTCATGAAAGTTGAGGCAAGAGTTTTTTCTTTCTAGTGGTTATCACATAGAAAGGGAAACATAGTTATGACTATGTTTGTTAAACTTCTAGGTGGATATCTTGTGAATGACTGCAAGATATCCACTAAGAGGGAAGCTCGGTGTTGGGTGTACCTATGAGGATTTTCATAAGGATGGAAGAAATATCCTTGGAGGAGGATCTGGAAGTCTGATATGTCCATGTGAATGTATGACATGGAAAGGGTGCAAGCAATGAGCTTGCATGATGAATGTTTGGTTAGGTTTGGATGTGTTTGAATGTATGGGGTAATGCATTGTAAGGATTATTGAAATGAATAATGATATTAATACCAATTAGGTATGAAAGATAGTAAATATGAAAGTGATGTGCATGCATGATGTAAGGATAAATGTATACTAGAGGCACAATATGGTTTCCTTGATGAGTGATATGTAAGGCAAGAATTGCACTTGCCAAGATTAAGTGAATACCGTGGATGCATGGTTGACTCCATTTTGAAGATTCATGGAAGTTCTGTTTTGAATGATAGATTAAGGGGAATGTGTTCTATTCCCTCAAGAAAGACTAGTATAAATAGAAGAAAGAGTGGATGAGAAAGGATGCTTTGTTGTCATGATAAGAGGTAAATGATTCTTCCTTTAAGGGTCACATAAGAATGATTGTGAACAATCATGAGTTGATTGATTTTAAAATAGAGATGTAGGTGGGTTGTGAAATATACCTATGGTAGCTACACACATGCTTATGATTATGTGTATGGTTAAGCACATTATGGATGTAAGTTAAAAACACTAGAATATGTGTGGATACATAATTTGGACGCATGACAAATATGAATGTTTATATTCCTTATGAAATATTTGGTACCCAGCTAAAGCCAAATCAAGGTTGGGGCTATCACATATAGTGAAGGATATGCAATAAGCAAGTTGCATGTTGAAGGAGTTCCCTATGGAGGAACTGTGTGAAGACTCTGTCAGGAGAACAAAGTCACAACCTTATTGACTGCTGAGAATTAAGCAACGAGCTACAAGATTGTATATATATATAAGAATCTTGGATTACATTTTGAAAAAAAACATGTAAAGAATAGAAGACTAATAATAATTCTTGACCATTCTAATAACCGAAGGGTAACGTGTTGGATGGACAGGTTCATGATTCATTATGGACAAAAGGATTTTCTATTAAATCATGTTGATGTATCCTAAGAGTTAGGATGAGCCTAATCGAGGTTGATCAAGAAAAGAGAAGAAAGATCACAATAAGAAGTAGATTGCATAAGTAAAGGGGGAGAAAAGGAGGAACACTTTTCTCACCCTAAGAACCCTGAATTGTTTAACATAGTCGTAGGATTAAAAGAGAAGTTGTGGAAACCAGTACAGTTGGTAAAAGGAAAATAAAGCCCCTGAGTATGATTAAATGAATAAATGAGTGTGTTTGACTAAATAGGCTTGGTTGAAGCCATTATCAAGAAAAGGCATTGAGGCCTTGGAAAGTAACTCAGTTTGACTGAAAGCCAAAGGTTGTGTAGAAGAGTTGGACCAAGGAAGAGTTCTTTGACTCTTTCCTGGATGTTGTTGTATTTCTCTAGTACGAGAGATGGATTTACTAATGCAAGTAAGTGTTTGACATCATAAGGATTATGGTTACATGACTGTAGAAGCAATTGAAAATTGTTTGTGTTTCATTCGTGGAAACATTAAGGATAATGTGAAGAAGTGCATAAGGATATGCTAGGACATATCTGAAAATGTTTTGTTGAAGTGATACATACATTTTTACCTTGCCTGACAATTAATATAATAATGGTGCATGCTATTTATAGAAAGGAATTGGAGATATTGAGGAAGACATATGCCAATGATGGGCAACCTCAAGCAAAGGATGACCATGAGAAGGCTTCAGTTGAAATATTATTGATGGGGCTGTAAAAGTCCCCATAAAGCATTGTTGATGAGGTAAAAATAAGAAAGAGGGTGCTAGAAGCCAAGAACTAGTATAAAAATGTTCATTCCTATGTGGCACAAGGTATGAAGGGATTTGGTAAGAACCCCTTCTGAAATATTTTATTTTCTTAATGTTTTGCATGAACTTTTGAAAGGTGGTTGTATGCCTTGGATACCCAAGTAGGGTATGACTCAAGAAGGAGAACCTGAATGATGGAGGTGTGAACCTCTGGTAGTAAATACTATTTGTAATCCTTGGAAGAATTCATGAACTGATATGTCATGAATGCATTGACCAATAAAGGAATGCTTAAAGGCATTCATGTGAAACCTTGAGTTTCATGAATGACGATTTAAGGCTGTGATCGATTCAGAGAAGAGAATATGGTTCTGCTAAAATAATAATTATGGACAGAGAATCCATATGGTAATAATTTGGTTGACTTCCAACACACCTTGGCGAGAGTGTCTAACCTGAAAAGTGATAATATAAAATTAATACACAGGCACATTATGTGTGAATGTAGCCATGGACATTGGCGCATTGATTAAATTCACTTAATGTTGAATTTCATATCGAAGGTTGATATACTGAACTGATGCATGCGTAAGGAATGGAATTTCCTTTTTCTTTATATCATCGAATAGATAAAAGTTATTTGATTGTTAATATGCACAATTTAAGAATTGTTTGTGATGACATTATAAAGGTGTAGTGAAAATATATGTGCATGGGAAACTAACAATTTGTTTGGCCAATTGAAGTTGAAAGTGTAGGAAGAAAAGAGTCTTGGATATGGCAGTGCTATAAGTCGATAAGGAAGACAAATTACATGCTGAGCCAAACCACAAGGAATGGTATTTTCTTTGAAGAGAATGCATTTGATTGTTAGTGTGCATAGTCAATAAATTGTTTGTGAAACACTGCAAGTGTGCAATGAACATATAATGTCCATGAGAACTAACGATTTGTTTGGCTGAGGAATGTTGAAATTGTAGGAAGAAAAGGGCCTTGGATATGGAAATGTTATAAGCCCATAAGGAAGACCAAAATTCCTTGTTGATCCAAACTTATATGGGAAGGAAAGTCCAATAATTGGTGAATCTGGTTTCATGCGAAACAGATTTGAAAATAAATGAGGAAATTGGAAAATATATGGGTGACAGATTTGTAATAAAATTTTGAAATTTAGAATTTATGATGATGTCTCATGAATTTATGTATACCTGTGATACATGTGAGAAGAAAATATATGTCCACAAAGGACAGATGATGGTTGTCAAATTCAAAAGCATGAAAAATGTCTATTGTTGAGCCATGAGAACCACGCGGTAAGCCATGATCACCTGGAATATGTTGTGTTGAGGTAACACAAGCCGGAGGGATGACTGTAAGGCTTAATGAAGTCTCTAGAAATATTCTTGTGTGAGAAATACTTGATAAGGAAAGATGGATTGCACAAGGGACTACATAGCAAAGAAGGGGATGCTTAAGCCTGGGCCTGGAGGGTTAGTGACTGCAAGGAAGAGGATACTTTGATAGTTCGTGTAAACTATTGATTGATATCATGCACACAATGGATATGTCAAGGAAAAATAGTGAGCCATGATAACAAGACAACCATGTGGATGAAAATATATGAACTGCGTAGATATGTATTGTGCTAGATTATGAAATTTTCCTCTTGAATTTTGAACTTGACAGTAAAATGTTTTTGCATGAGACTATGATTAATGTGCTTGTTTTCCAAGAATTATTGAAGGTAGGTGACGATGGTTAAGAGTCTAAAAAAAGACCAGACCAAGAAAGAAGGTCAAGACTTCTGAAGCGGTTGAATGAGAAAGGCATGACAGGTGTTACTGAGAAAGAACACCGAGAACAATGTTCCTTTTTAAGGGGGAGGGGATTGTAACACCCCTGTTTGCCCCAAATTGTAATTAATCATTAATTAGGATTACCATGCTATGGCATGGGAACAATGTAAATGTATTATTATTTGAATAGCCAAACAAATGATTGTGGGGGTGAAGTCTTGAAAGTACTGTCCATGATATCACTAGAGGAAAGAATGTGAAAACTATAAGAGAGGGTTCATTATATGCAATGACCCCAAATTTTTGAAGGAGGAATCAGTTAATGAAGAAAGGATCGGTGGTTGAACCATTAACCAACCCCATAGTCGGGATGAAGAAAGGATTGGTGGAATACCGAGTCGTAGAGAATCTAGAAAGTGACCAAGAGGTAAACATGTGTGAAATACCGACTACCGAGTCGTGGAGAATCCAGAAGTGACTTGGTGAGGGAAAAAGAGAACAGTCATTTCATGTCTAGGGATTTCTTTTACTAATTGCACGGATATTGTTGTTAATGTACACAATTGAGAAATTTCATGGAACCTAACGATAATCATAGCCATTCATTTACTTTGTGTTCTTCAACAATTTCATGATGCCTGCGATATATGAAGAGGGAATTTTGTTATCGGAAGAGGGAGAGCTTTCACAAAATGTTGAATAGCTTTGGGCGATCCTTTTAAGCGTGTAATCATTTCCTAAGCAACCATAATTTCAAAAGAACATGAAATGCTTCTAAACAACATTGATATCTTAAAATTCTGGGGTACACTTTATGTGCCTACAACATTGATATCTTAAAATTCTTTCATGTTCATAACAATTTCGAGGGGCTTATTTTACAAATCATTGGTATAAGATAGAGTGTAATTTGGGTTGCATTAAGATTAATAGACAGTAATTTAAATAATTTAAATTATTATTTATTAATTTAAATAATAAAAATTATTATTTATTAATTTAAATAATAATAAAATATTATTTATTTATTTATTTTGTGATTATTATAATTGTTTGAATATAATTTTTTGTTTAAATTATAATTTTGGATTGATGAAATTGTTGATTTTAAACTAAAAATGAATTCAATAGACTATAATATCCCTATTGTAAAACCTTCTTGTCATACAAATGGAAACCATGTTAGGTGACACTCTGTCAAACATATGTTTGAGTTTGATACAAGGTAAATTACTTACACTTCTTAATAGTCTATCTATAGTCATGGTTGTTCTAAACAAAAAAACAAAATAACAGAAAAGGAATTTAAACTTTAGGTGAACCTGAATTGCCATCATCCTTGGTTGGTCATAGAGTGAACACGAAGGGCTAGTAGCATGTTGGGCACGTGCTCTTGGCTGGATCACTTGATAGGGCGTCAAACAAAACATATAGGTGCCAATAAAGGGACGTTTGACGGTGAAGTTTCTCATCGACATCATGTTTCATATCAAATATTAATTACATCCTGAGAGAGGCACCATGTTCTGGGCGAAGCCGGAACTAAATATGCATGTGGTGGAGACCCTCCTATAGGTTTAACTATGTCTTCCTGTTGAAATTTAGTGGGAAGTTCTTCCTCAATAGGGAAGCCACCCATGTTTGTTGCCAAGTCGTCTTCCTGTTGAACTTCGGTGGGAATTTCTTCTTGAATAGGGCAACGACCCAGGTATGTTTCCAAGTTGTCTACTAGGGGAGGATGAACGAAAGTATGGGGTGGCTCCAAAAATTCCAAAGGAGAGAAGAGAAGGGAGTCCAGGGGTGCCAAAGGAGGTTCTTGGGGGATTTCTTCCTCCACAATCGTCATGGGTTGGTCATCCTCCACCCAATTCTGGGTGGATCTTGGTGAAAAAATTAGAGGGGGGGAAACAAGGTGGAATTGAGCTACAGGGGGATGAACTAGTTTGGCAGGAGGTCTAGGATGATAATGGCGAGAAAAAAAACTAGAATAGGCCAATCCTCTCTTGGGTTTTCCCCTTTCTCTAGGAATTGGGAAGGTTGGGGAAAAGAAAGAAAATGGGAGGGGGAGAGGACACAGAAAGGATGAAGAATTCAAGTGGGAGAGAGACCCCTAAGATTGAATACTAACGATAACCCAAAAATTGAAACAAATTATGGTGCTTACCTTCATGATTGTCGCTTCCTTGATATGTAAGTGCTCCATTAAAACTGAGTTGATAGCAAGTAGGCGAATCGTACCAGGATTGGCATGATCCATATCGCACTTTGAGGGTACCATTAACTCAAGCTCCCTATAGAGGTGAACCAATGTCCCCTTCACTTGTAGGTAGTTCATGCAAAATGGATGGGGGGATGGTGGCTAGGGATATTAAATCCTGAATGTGCATGGTCACTAGCTGTCACCCCATCTGGGGGAAAAAGAATAGACAATGTTAATATACAATATCTATCTAATTTCATCAAATCTAAAATGATTCTTACCAAATTTTAGGTTAAAAATATCCATTTCACTCCAATTTTAAACTAAAAATATAGATTTCCCCTCTTATCATTTTAAGTTGTGATTCATTATATGTTCAAAGTATTTGTAAATAATAATAATAATAATAATAATAGTAAGGAACTTAAATTTATCTTAGTTTTCAATTTATTAAAATTAAAATTTATAAGCATAAAAATATCAATTTCCTCATATGACTTTTGTTCAATATTATATATACTAGTATATGATGATCTTAGTGTTACCTACATTACAACATCTCCTTCATATTTTGAGATAATCTATGTTACATCTCCTTAATAATAAAAATAATAATTATAATAAGAATCATTCCACATGTGCAAAAGTTTTGTAAGTTTTTTCAATTTAAAAGGTTTTCACCTTAAGAGATGTCCCTATGTGCCCATGATAGATCTAGAGTTAAGATGGATCTATGTTGGTTCTTAATTTTTGTGTGTAGTCCATATTGACCATGAAAAGGTTACACATTTTCCTCATATTGAGTAACACACCATTGAAATGTTTTAATCATAAGAATTTTTCCACATTCAAATGTTATATATATATATATATATATATATATATATATATGGGTGGGTGCAAGATAATAATGGTCTCTCATAATTGCATATGTTAACCTGGAGGGACTATTCAAGGTAGCTTTACAATGAATTTGAATATACTGTAAAAAGATGAAATGTAGGGAATTGAATTAGATTTCTGAATATATATTTTTTATTTATAGAATTTGTCAATAACTATGTGAAATTTGAGTTTTTCTAATAGTGGTATGTTCTTTTTCAAGTAAAATATAATGTCTATGTATGTGTTAGTATATATGAAGGAATTTCCTTAATTTTTTTGTATAATTGTAGAGAACCCATTTTTCTATTGCAGGGTATTTTTTCAAAATTTATAGTATTAATTTTATATTTTTTTCAAATTATGAAAGTCATTATATCCTTGAAATTGCAATTCCTTGTGTTACTACAAGCTTTGAAGGTCTTGACATTATCAAACAATTTTTTTTTATCGTAGACCCACTCCCTTCTAATGTGGCATATAACGTATTTAAAAAATGGATAACCTCGTAAAAATTTATAGCAAAAATAAAAGAGGTATGTATTTTAGGATTCTAATATATCAAGATAAAAATTTGTTAAAAATTGTAAGCAATATTAATTTTTAAAATAACATAGTCGACCTTATAAGTGTTTGTAGTTTCATTGACAAGAGATTTGTGCATCCTATAGAAAAATAGAGGCATTAAAAGGTATTCATAAAAATGGAGGTTTTTGTGTATTTGTAGACCAAACCACTAATTTTGTCATCCTGGACATAATTATGAGGCAATCAACTCAATAAACATGCGAACTAGAGTTTTCACTCCTACCAAGAAAAAAAATGAAATCAAAATAATGTCCATGTCCTCTAGGAACATGTGCGCTTTCTAGTAATGTGTGCATGCTCTAGGAATGCATGCGCTTTCTAGTAAATTTTTTGTTTTCTAGGTAGTATAGACTCATGCTCCTATGTCTTTCTCTTCTCACCTCCTTTTGATGCCATGTCTCTCCCTATGTCTCTTTCTCCCCCTCTCTCGCTCATGACTTCCCTCTTTCCCCCTCTCTCTCTCACTCTCTCCCCTTCCTTCCCTCTTTCCATATCTCTCTCCCTTCCTTCCGCTCCCCCCATCTCTCTCTCTCTCTCTCTCT
>JZKD02S0353998.1:207364-220905 GCA_000966675.3 Picea glauca
ATATTGCCTAACTAAAAATTATAAAAGATGCACAATATAACATATGTTCCAGAGAAATAACCATCTTGGATCACCGACAAGGTTGCGAGATAATGTCCTCTTAATACCACAGATTTATAATAAAGAAGAATACATTCAAGAACAGAGTTTTGGTCATTCAAATTTCTTTTACACTAACAAACTGAAATTCGATAGGTTAACCACATAATTTTTCTAGATCAAAGTGTACAGATAGGGTTACGGGACACTCATGACACAATGCCCAAACTTACGATTTGATGACAAAAATACACAGACAAGAACCGAGTATTCGAAATGGAACCCAAAATATTTGTTTTAATCCTAACATCAATAGAGAGGTCTCATGACAACTAAATAGAAGGGAACTGCAGACAGATCTCTACGTGCGAGTAGGAGGGGAAATAATAGTCTCATTTCAAACACATATGCTTCCTTAAAATCTTTACGTTGTGGCTCAAATGATGTAAATCTCAGTCAGTCCAGGGAGACATTTTATCAACCTTAAGAACCGAGGGTTCGGGAATTCATGCCTCCTCATTTTCCTTACGAATGCAGGAGATACATAGAATAATCCACAAGATATATTTAGTGCTTAGTTACTCGCACATGACGCTTTTGGTGGAATTTTACGATCACCATAACATGTTTTTCTTCAAAGAAGAGTTCGGTGCTAGGTACACCATGAGTATTTCCAATAAAATACAAGTCAATTTTATTAAAGAAATGACCGACGACAAAACCAAATAGCATTTTGGGATTTCCTGTGTTAAGAAAACTAAAACGAAACTGCTTCCATAAAATGGCTTACAAACAAATGAAACCCTTATATAGCGCATGGTTATCTGCATGGGAGAGACAAAATCGTAATCCACCACAAGTTAGAAAATATGTTTGTTATACAAATCTTGGATATTAGTACTCCGTAAAGTTAAGAGTAACAAGAATAAAGACCCCCAACCAATAATCTTAAAGAAACTAGTTATAGAGACAAGCTCAAAATATGAATGACCCTTCCTTACATCCTACAGTTAACTCAAGCAATGGATCTTTTGGTAAACATACCTGGTAAAGGAGGAAACCATTCAGACGTGTAACATCTTCTTGCCTAAGTAGAGTAGGAACCACACCTCGTCGTCAGTGGTTACACACATAGTGGGGTTACAGAAGTTAATGCAGAGAGTTTTTTCAAAAATGCATAAGATCCAATGGAGGAATGAAACATTAGCTACCAAAGTGACTCATGTATCGCAAGAGTAATGGTGATGTATGCCTTGATAATTTAGTCCATGTGAACATGTGTGCATGATGTATCCTTATTGGTCATGATAACCTAGAACTGTACAGTGCAGGAAGAACCTCATAACTCTCTACCAGAGCAGTTAATAACTTTTATGGACAGGTTATAACTACACATTCAATCAATCCCACTAACACTATTAGTGTGAATCCCTTTCATGAAACCATATGGATTCCACGACAGATAGTAAGATTTGGGGTGGTGACATGTCACGCCAGGAAGGTTTCTAATCCCATTGTTAGAATATGTACTCTGGTGACCCTGTCATTGATCAGCGGTGTCTGTCAATACCCTCCAACTACTATGGAAACCCTAACAAAAAGATCAGCGAGGATGTCCATCAGTGTGACAGTTAGGATGTGCGTTCAGTTAGGGTATGGACATTGCAAAAAGATTGTATGCGACCAAGGGTAAACCCTTCAGGTAAGACATGTGATTTTATGCGATCTAGTAAAACTCCAACCAAATAATATGTTTCCTTTGATATAAAAATGTTATGATAATGGGTTGCATCTAATAGAAATGTTTTAATAAGTTCTTGTTATACATATAATTTGTAAGGGGTTATAATAAAGAAAAGAATATGGATTGTTTGGAATGGTCATAACGAAGTCTGAAGTATCCCTTTAGTTGGATGTGAGGAAGAGAGCACCATGTCTATTTGAATATGGAATTCTAGTGAAATACTTTGGTGGGTACCCTAAGACAAATAAGAACTTGTAGACTAGAGTTACTTTATACCTTATTGTCATGAATCACTCATAGTGTTATGGAGAGGCCCCACTTCAACTTGTTTGACATACGTTAACACATGGTTTGAGTAATAAGAATAAGCACAAGTTACATGGAAAGGGTAATCACCTTATTTCATTCACTGATAATAAAAATAAGTACATGTCGTATTCCGACATATATGTTTTAATTGCAAATAGATCAAGTATAACAGAATAAAGGAGTTTTAATGCACCTAGCAAAAAAAAAATTAGGTGGTAATTTTGGGGTACATTACATATGGTATCAAAGTAAAAGTTACAACACTTGGACCTTAAACAGGGCCAAATTTTTTTCTTAGCACATGTTTTCTGTTTAATGAAAAACTAACAAAACATTTAGTGAAGGAAGTTCCGCCAGCCATGTTTTGGAAACTATGAGAAACCTTATTGTGGAACTACAAGTTTTCAAAGAAGACAATGAGAAACTGAAAAAAATCACAACAATAATAGCAGGAAATAAATGAAATATTGTTGTGTAGCATAGTAACAAAGAAGAACCCAAAAGACAACAACAAGGAAGAAGAGGTCAACAAAAGAGCCTCCAAAAATTTTGGTCCTGAAGCATAAAAAGGAGACAACTCTTATGAAGGTGCACCATCAACAGAAGATAAAACAACCACAAGACGAAAGAGGAAACAGGTGGACCACCTGGAAGGAGAGTTTAAGAAAATTAAACAATACAATTATGATGGGGAATCCAGGACAAGGGAGGAGGTTGAAGCATGGTTACTAGACATAAAAAAGTATTTCCAAATCTACAATTATTCCAGCAACATGAAGGTCAAAATGGCCATTTATATCCTGAAAGGTAAAGCAAGTATATGGTGGAAGGACTTGAAGTTGGCCAAGGGCCTAAAGGAAAAACAGATGAAGTGGTCGGATTTCAAGAAATTCTTTAATAAACAGTATTTGTTAGAAAGTTACCATGAAATAAAGACCAAAGAATTTTATGAGCTACGAATCGGTCAAATGACTATGGATGCCTTGATAAACAAACTCCTGGAATTATTAAGGTTTGTACCTTACATCTGGAAGGAAAAAGTAAAAATTTAGCGGTTCCTAGCTGCTTACAACAGTCCTATAAGGAAAAAATTGATTTCAACAACCCCAAGACCTTAAGCGAAGTTTTCAGAAAGCCATGAATGTGTTATGATCAATACAAACAATGATCTGAGCTTCCCAAGGCTTGGAAAGATAAGAAACAGGATAGAATGAACCCGCGAAAGAAGGGCTATCAACTAGCCCCTTTCCGGAATCCAACAAATAATTTCCCAAGGAAAGATTCCCACTCCAATAACCGTAACACCCAAGGAGGAGGTAGACTAGTCAGTCTGGGAACCAAGAAGTTTGGGGACAACCCTAGAGAATCGTTAAAATGTTGGGAATGCAGAGAACCTCACTTAAGGAGGAACTATCCACGTCTAAGTTATGTAGCAAGGACCACAATTCACAACCTGCAAGAGGCCTCTACGGTGGGAAATGTGGGCAGAAGCATACACAGGATCAATGCAGTTGTGGATGGATGACAAGATGACCACCATTCAACTGTAGTGGAAGTTGAAGCTAAAATTAACAATAATCATGTTTATGTTTTAATTGATCCARSAGCTACCTTSAGTTATGTTGCCCCTAGTGTAGTGGATTCAAATAAACTTAAGAAAGTAAGGCATACAAAGTCTTGGCTAGTACAACTAGAAACAGGAACAAAAACAAAAGTAACCGATTTCATTTCTGACAGTGAGTTCAATTTAGGTGGTTAAAACACAAAGATAAATCTGAATATTCTACCATTAGGGACTTACGATATAATTATTGGGAGGGACTAGTTAGAGAGGCATAAAGCAGTTTTGGATTGTTATGAAAAATCACTCACTTACAAAGACAAAAACAACACTGTTAGGACAATACAACGCATACAAAAACCAGTCTCAGTTAGGCAAATTTCAACAATGCAATTTAAGAAGTGCATGAGTAAAGGTTGTCGGATTTATTCTATCCAAATGATAAATCTTCTAGACAAAGAAAAGAAACCTAGCCTAGAATATTTTTCTGTCTTACATGAATTTAGAGATTTGTTTGTAGACAAAATACCCAAACTTCCCCCAAGAAGAGAGATAGACTTCTCTATTGACCTGCTACCTGGTTCATCCCCTATATCTAAGGCACCCTACCGAATGAGTTTACCTGAATTAACAGAGTTAAATATTCAACTACAAGAATTGTTGGACAAGGAATACATCAGGTCAAGTGTCTTGCCATGTGGAGCACCAGTCCTTTTTGTTAAAAAGAAAGACAAAACTCTAAGATTATGCATTTATTATAGACAGTTAAACAAAATGATTGTTAAGACCAAATACCCTCTACCTAGAATCAATGATTTGTTTGATCAAGTGGGAGGGGAAAAGTTATTTCTAAATTGGATTTAAGATCTGGTTATCACCAGGTTACAATAAAGAATGAAGACACAATTAAAACAACGTTTAAGATGAGATATGGACATTATGAAGTTGTGGTTATATCGTTTGGTATCAGTAACGCACCGAGAAAGGTTATGTGTTATTTCTAAATTGGATTTAAGATCTGGTTATCACCAGGTTACAATAAAAAATGAAGACACAATTAAAACAACGTTTAAGATGAGATATGGACATTATGAAGTTGTTGTTATACCATTTGGTCTCACTAACGCACCAAGAAATTTTATGTGTTTAATGAATATCATTTTCAGTCTGTACTTCGATAAGTTTGTTTTGGTATTTATTGACGACATCCTAGTGTATTTGAAAACATACGAAGAATATGAAGAACATCTAAGGATAGTATTGAAAACTTTAAGAAAACATAAATTGTATGCTAAATTTGACAAATGTGACTTTTATCAAAATAAAATACAGTACCTATGACATGTAATATCTGAAGAAGGTATTGCATTCGACCCAGAGAAGATAACAACCATCATGGAATGGCCTATCCCTAAGGATGTAGCGGACATCCGGTCATTCATGGGAATCACCGGGTACTACCACATATTTATAGAGTGGTTCTCTAATATTGCATACCCTATAACATCCCTACAGAAAAAGGGAACCAAGTTTAAATGGTCACATAAATGTCATGATAGTTTTAATAAGTTAAAAGAACTGTTAACAATTGCACCAATTTTAAGGGTAGCAGACCCGGATAGAATTTACAGTCTGCGTAGATGTGAGCAAAGAAGGTTTGAGAGGTGTCCTAACTCAAGAAGGGAACGTTATTTGTTATGAGTCCCGAAAACTAAAAGAGCATGAACTAAACTACGTCAGTCACGACTTGGAATTAGCGACTGTCATCCATGCATTAAAAATGTGGCGACACTATATAATGGGCATAAATTTTATGTTGCTAACTGATAACAGTGGTTTGAAATTCTTATTTACTCAACCAGAACTTAACATACGGCAAGCAAGATGGTTGGCCTTCTTAAGCGAATTTGATTTCGAGGTAAGACACATCAAGGGTAAGGAAAACAAAGTGGTAGATGCTTTAAGTAGAAGAACTCATGGATTGTTTGAGATGAACATTAGCAGGGAAGAAAGAGACATTGAGAAAAGGATAAAGGTTGCAAGTAATAATGATGAAAAATACATTAAAACAGTGGAAGATTTACAAAATAATACAGAGAATTTAGACATAACAGATCTGAATTTGGACAAAAATGGTCTACTAAGATTTAAAAACACGTTATGCATACCAGATTCTACTGAATTAAAGTTAACAATTTTGGATGAAGTACACAAGAATCCATATTATGTTCATCCGAGACACCAGAAAATGGTAACAACACTAAGGAAATTATTTTATTGAACTAATATGAAAGGTGAGACAGCATAATACTTGTCTAAGTGCCTAAATTTTCAATAGGTGAAGGATGAACACTAGCACCCAGCTCACTTGTTGCAGCCTCTACCTGTACCGGAATGGAAATGGGCGACTATATCACTGGATTTTATCATAGGTTTTCCGAGAACTCAAAAATAGAATGATTCAATTATA
This sequence comes from Picea glauca, assembly GCA_000966675.3. NCBI lineage: Eukaryota > Viridiplantae > Streptophyta > Pinopsida > Pinales > Pinaceae > Picea > Picea glauca. The sequence continues at coordinate 213,488 of JZKD02S0353998.1, forward strand.
GTATTAATTGATAAGCTTAGGAAGTTTTCGCATGTATTCCTATAAAATACACTTATACAACTATTAACATTGCTGAAATATTCATGAAGGAAATTTTTAGACTGCATGGTATTCCTAAAATGGTGATTTCGGATAGAGACGTAAAATTTACATCTATGTTTTGGAAAGAACTGTTTGCAGGGTTGAATACTAACTTGAATTTCAGCACAAGATACCATCCACAAACGGATGGGAAGACTGAACGAACGAACCAATTCATGGAAGATATGCTACAAATGTATGTAAGGATGAAACTAAGTAAGTGGGAAGACTACCTGCACTTGGTGGAATTTGCATACAATAATGGTTACCATACATCGGCTAAGATGAGCCCCTTCAAAGTATTGTACGATAGAAAATGTACCACTCTGATTAGCTAGGATAACCTAATTGATAGAATCATAATGGAACTAGAAATGCTCCAGGAAATGGAGAATACGGTAAGAAAAGTACAACAAGATTTAAAAGAGGCACGAGAGAGAGACAAAAGTTACGCAGACCTGAAAAGAAGAAACCAGGAATTTCAAGTTGGGAACCATGTGTCTTTAAAAGTCAAAGAAAGAAGAAGTTCACTAAATATAGGGAACTTTTCCAGGTTGGCACCCAGGTTTTGTGGCCCTTTCGAGATCATAGCTCGAATTGGACCCGTGGTATATCAACTTGCACTTCTCGCAAATCTGAAAATTCATAATATATTTCATGTTTCTTTATTAAAAAAATATGTTCATGATACTACTCACATGATCGATTGGAAAATGGTGCCGTTGGAACCATAAGGTGAGTTCCAAGTGGAACTCTGTGCATTCTAGATAGGAGAGAAACAGTACTACAGAACAAATCAGTCTCCGAGGTAAAAGAGCAATGAAAGCACTTTAGCCCTGAAGAGGCCACTTGGGAATTGGAAAAAGATTTGTAGAAATCTTATCCAACCCTGTTCCGAGAAAGGAATGAACATTGAGGATAGTGTTTTACTAAAGGGGGAAAGGATGTAATATCCCCAAAAATAAATTATTATTAAAGTGTGTATGCACTTAGGAATTTATTTTCGTTTTTGGCAAATTTAAATGTGGAAAATTATTTCCATTTATGGAAATTTTGAATTTTGAATTTGGTTAATTGTAATTAATTATTGTGACTATTGGGAAAATATTTGATTTTCCCAACCAACTCTTTGACTATGACACTTGTAAGAGACAAATATTTTTTATATTTATTGCTGAGGGACAAATGGAACAACCAGGTTGAAATCAACTCACCGTGACTCCATTAGTGGGGAACAGGCTTGAACTACCTCAGGGATGAATTTTACAAGTGGAAAATCAGGAATTTAGCCATTGGCAACCCCTGAAAATTAGGGATTTGTACAGCTGCAAACATTCCAAAGGGGAAAAGACCTAGGCACAAGATGTTTTTTCATATATAGCATATGGGAGGAGGTAGGGCATTGCCTAGTATGCTGGGGAAAAAGAGAACTCTTATTGTTATGAGCATTGTTTTCTCACTGTGAGGCAAGGAGAATTTCTTATCTGAAAGAGGAGTGTAGTGAAAGAGGAGCTTCGGGGTTCTCCCTCATGAAATCATGGTCAGGCTAGGGGGTGAATGAATCAAGTAGATTGGTTGTTTTGTTCTATGGTTGGGTGGAACTTGGTTGTTCCATTTTTTGTCCCAACACTTTGTTTAGATATGTACCTCTACTTATTGTTTTTGATGAATTGTTTTATTGGATAATGGCTCGCAGAATGAAACGAATTGTAGAACAAGTTTTTTTTTACAGTTTGAATTTATCAGTGAGTAGAACTAAGATACTACTATGTGTGATAGTTTTTGGTGAATGTGTAGACATTTACTATTCAAATGATGTACCCTCTGAATTCCACAATGGGAAAACAAATATCAGTTCAATTTTGTTGTTGATATTAGGAATATTTGGAGTAAGTATGAATATATATTCAAGTATAAACATGCTTAAAAATATTTCAGATTGCTATAGGTTGACTATTCTTAAGTGTAGATCTACAGGAAATAACGGTGTATTCATTTATAGAATACAATAAATATACCTTGAACAAATGTATTACCATGATAAGTAGAACCTATATCGTATCTGTCGTTATATATGTATGTATAGATATTCGCTTGAAGAATATTTAAATTGTATGTAACCAAAAGAAATGTTGAATGAGTATCAGAATCAAAATACATATATGTATATATGTTGCTACCATATGGATTTCCATGCTATATGAATATCTAATACACAGAAAAATATTTATTGACTATTACAAGTATTTTCCATTAAATCCGACAGTATTAAATGTAGCAGAAGGTTACAGTACTTCATTTTAGTAATCTCAGAAGAAAATTTCCAGAGACATAAATACATGAAACATGCTACCTATTATAGAGTCGGTACAATACTTAAACGAGTCTTTAAACTCTATACAATATATGTGACCATTTAACTATTAAATAGTGAAATTAATTTCAATACGGGGTTTCCCCTCTGTCCTTTCCCTTATGGATTGAAGATACAAGTAACCAACTTTTATAGGAGCTTGGTGTAAAACTATCACAATACTAGTATCCTAGGGTGGAACCTATATCACTTCAACAAAACCTAGATGGTTATTTTCTTTCAACGTTGTAAGTTGGAACTCGAATACCTTTGGAGTGAGGTGTCCTCATCAATCCCCAAGCCACTGAGTGATTAAGTCCTGCAACGGATTATTGAGAATATTAGTAATAGAGTTATGCAATAAATCAACAAAAAATAAGTATTGAAGATAGAATAATGTTTAGGATGAATTCACGAAAATTAAACATTGCGGATTTAAGGAATAAAGACTTAGCTTGAGGTTGGTGTGAGTATTTTTGTCATCTGTTTCAATGAGAAAACTATCCATAGACCGAAGGGGAGGAGTGGATCTTGAAACGACTGATGGGTACCCTCACAATGGAAACATGGGTCCCATCATTAATATTGTAACCGAAGGAAATTAAAATATTTGTGCAGAGTGCTTTAGCAGACAAAACATTCTAAAACATGTAATTCATATATATATTTCCTAACCAAAAATTATAAAATACGCACGGTATAACATATGTTCCACATAAATAACCATCTCAAATAAGAAATAGGGTTGTGAGATAATGTCCTCTTAATACCACAGATTTACAATAAAGAAGAATACATTCAAGAATAGAGTTATGGTCATTCAAATTTATTTTATGCTAACAAAGTGAAATTCGATAGGTTAACCACATAATTTTTCCAGATCAAAGTGCACAAATAGGGTTACATGACACTGGTGTCACAATGCCCAAACTTACGATTGGATGACAAAAACACACAGACAAGAATCGAGTATTCAAAACAGAACCTGGAAGATTTCTTTTAAACCTAACATCAATAGAGAGGTATCACGACCTTGACCTCCTATACGAAAGTTAAATAGAAGGGAACCACAGACAGATCTCTACATGCAAGCAGAAGGGGAAATAATAGTCTCGTTTCAAACACATATGCTTCTTTAAAATCTTTATGTTGTGGCTCAAACGATGTAAATCCCAGTCAGTTCAGGGAGACATTTTCTCAACCTTAAGAACCGAGGGTTCGGGAATTCATGCCACCTCATTTTCCTTATGAATGTAGGAGATACATAGCATAATCCACAAGAGAGTTTTATTTCTCAGTTACTCACACATGACGCTTTTGGTGGAATTTTGGGATCACCATAATAGGTTTTTATTCACGGAAGAGTTCAACGATAGGTACACCATGAGTATTTCCAATAAAATACAAGTCTATTTTATTAAATAAATGAAGGAGGACAAAACCAAATAGCATTTCAAGATTTCCTGAGTTAATAAAACTAAAAAGAAACCGCTTGCATAAAATGGCTTACAAACAAATGAAACCATTGAATAACGCATGGTTAGCCTCACTGGAGAGACAAAATCGTAAGCCCCCACAAGTTAGAAAATATGTTTGTTATACAGATCTTGGATAGTAGTACTCTGAAAAATTAATAGTAACGAGAATAAAGGCCCCAGACCAGCAATCTTAAAGAAACTAGTTACAGAGACAAGATCAAAATACAAATGACCATTCCTTACATCCTACAGTTAACGCGAGCGATGGAGTTTTTGTTAAAAATACCTGGTACAGGAGGAAACCAGTCGGATGTGTAACATATTCTTTCCTACACAGAGCAGGAACCCCCCCTCGTCGTCGGTGGTTACACACAGAGCAGGGTTTCATAAGTTAACGTAGAGAGTTTTTTTGAAAATGCATAAGAGCCAAAGGAAGAATGAAACATTAGCTACCTAAGTGACTCGTGTATCGCAAGAGAAATGGCGATGGATTCCTTGAGAACTCAAGCCATGTGAAAATGCGTGCATGGTGTATCCTTATTGTTCATGATAACCTAGAACTGTACAGTGCAGGAAGAACCTTATAAATCTCTACCATAGCAGTTAATAATTTTTACGGACAGGTTATAACTACACATTGAATCGAGCCCACTAACATTGTTAGTGTGAATCCCTGTCATGAAACAATATGGCTTCCACGAAGGACAATAATCTTTATGGTGGTGACATTCTGTGCCAAGAAGGTTTCTAATCCCAGTGTTAGAATATGTACTCGAGTGACCCTGTCGTTGATCAGTGGTGTGTGTCAAGACCTGCCAACCACAATGGAAACCCTAACAAGAATACCGATGAGGATGCCCATCAGTGTGATAGTTAGGATGCACGTCTAGTTAGGGTATGGACGTTGCAAGGATATTGTATGCGACAAACGGTAAACCCTTCAGGTAATACATGCGAGTATATGCGCTCTAGTAAAAATCCAACCAAATAATACTTTTCCTCAGATATAAAAACGTTATGAAAATGGATTGCATCTAATAGAAATATTTTAATAAGTTTGTGTTATACATAGAATTTGTAAGGGGTTAGAATAAATAAAAGAAGATGAATTGTTTGGAATGGTCATAACAAAGTCTGAAGTATCCCTTTAGTTGGATGTGAGGAAGAGAGCACCATGTCTATTTGAATATGGAACCCTAGTGAAATACTTTGGTGGGTACCCTAATACAAATAAGAACTTTTAGACTAGAGTTACTTTAGACCTTATGGTCATGAATCACTCATAGTGTTATGGAGAGGCCCCACTTCAACCTGTTTGACATATGTTAACACATGTTTTGAGTAATAAGAATAAGCATGAGTTACATGGAAAGGGAAATCACCTTATTTCATTCACTAATAATAAAAATAAGTACATGTCGTATTCCGATGGAAATGTTTTAATTGAAAACAAATCAAGTATAATAGAATAAAGGAGTTTTAATGCACCTAGAAAAACATTTTTTAGTTGTTACTTTGCGGGTAAATTACATGAGATGCATTAACAAATGATTCAACAAGATACAATAGATCATGATCCTACTTCTTATTGGACAAAATAAGTGGATCAACTTAGGAAGCCCATCTGGGCCATGAATTCTTCTAACTTGCTCGATTTCCTTGATATTATTTTACCTTCTAACGAGGTTATCCTTGAGGTAATGACATGGCATGAAAATCGTTGTGAGGGACTACATCATCAATAGTAGGGAGAGTTTTTATCGATGTTGAATGGAGGTGTTGATCACCCCATGAACCCTTTAGCTAAGCATGGTGTGTATGTTTAGGGAAACATGGAAAATATATCAGAAACAATTCAGATCAACATCTCTCAAACCCCTAACATCATGGAAAACATCTTTATCAGTGTGGACCACTCGCTAGAGGAGATATGCATGTATACTACCTTGTTCAAGGAATTATGTGATGTATTCACCTGGTCCTACGAGGAAATTCTAGTCATAGACCCCCAGATCATCGAACATGAGATAAGAACGTATGAAAATGTGAAACTTGTTCGACGTAAATTAGAACTGATCAACCCTAGGAAGGAAACAATGATTGAGGTAGTGGTTGAGAAATTTCTCGAGGCCGGTTTCACCTATCTATCTCCCCTTATTGAATGGGTGTCAAATATCGATTTGGTTGATAAAAAGCAAGGAACCATTTTTGTTTGCATGGATTTTATGTATCTAAATAAATCTTGTCCCAAGGACAACTTTCGCATGTCATTTATCAATCAGATTATCGATGAGTGTGTGGGAAGAAAAATATTTTCTTTTATGGATGGATTTTGTGGCTATAACTAGATCTAGATCAAGATAAAATGTAATTTACATGTCCTTGGGGTACATTCATGTATTTAAAGATGCCTTCCAGGCTTAAAAATGTTGGGGCTAGATTCCAACGAGATATTCCTTTCGTGATCTCAAACATATAGTAAAATATTATCTTGATGACCTCACTTCTCACTCTCGCAAGGGACAAGATCATTTGGCTCACCTTCGACTTGTGTTTGAGATAGGCCAATATTATCATATTCAATTGAATCATAATTTGTGAGAAACGCATGGGTCAAGGTCCATGGATAATTGGAAATGGATGTAATACAATTCAATATAATGTTGTGACAACTCTCAAAATCTTATATTCGTCAAACATTACTTTAGAATTTTTTTTATGAAACTAAAAGGTTGGAAACTCTCATTATAGAGTACATAGTGATTATAAATGAAAAAAAATAAAGGGTGATAACCACCATGAAGTTTTCATATTTTATTGCACAGAAGGATATTGCAAATGCTACTTATGAACATTTATTTCATATTCAAATGAATTTACAAACACTTAAGAGTCCTTCTCGAGCGGAGTATTCTTCCTACATAAATGAAACTATTTCACTGAATTTATTCAATGTATATCAAATTACCTTTAAGAGGTGCAATCTAGAAAAATGTTAAAAAGTCTATTTTTCTCTAAAATATTAGATGAAATTATAGGCAATGGTTTGGAACACCACCCTGTTATGTATTCTACTTATATAGGATTAAAATGCTTGGGCCCTCCAATCTCACAATTTATGAAAATGATTAGTTTTCATGATGGAAAAGGAAAGACTATATATGATACCATGATTAATCTAAAGGAAACAAGGCAGTTAAAAAATGAAAAACTAATATCTATTTCCGTTGATGGTGCTTCGTCTATGGTTGGATGTGAAAATGGATTTGTCACATTGCTAAAGATTGTTGTACCAAATCTAATTGGTACTAATTTCATTTCACACCATGAATAACTAGCAGCATTAGATGTTTCAAAAAAGATACCAAAATTTTGTATGTTGAGAAAATAGAAAATAAAGTATACTCTTGGATTGGAAATTCAACAAAGAGAAATAATGCATTCATTTATTTACTAGAGATAATGGAATTAGAATCCTTACAAGTTATTCAAATCCATGGTATTAG
>JZKD02S0353998.1:278427-296455 GCA_000966675.3 Picea glauca
AACTTTATTTATTTATTTTATATTTTGTTTTTTTAATTTTAGTCTATTTCTATTTTTTATTTTTATTTTTGTATTTTTTTTGTTTTTTTTGTTTTTATTTTTGGTTTAGTATTTTGTTGATTTCTTATTTTTATTTTTTATTTTGTGTTCTGGCTAGTGTTTTTAGGTTTTTTTTTTATATTTTTCCTTTCTAATGAAAAATGTTATTTTTTTTAATTTTTAACGAAAAATGGATTATTTTTTGTTTATTTATTCATTACTTTTTCAAAAAAATAAATTTAATGTAATTTTTTCCCCAAAAAAATCATAACTTTTACTTCACCAAAGAAAGAATTATATTCCATGGGCACTGAGGGCACTTCGAGAGTCTTTTTTTACTGTAAATCTATTTTTTAAATTAATTAATTAATTTTTCAACGAACAACACTTATGATTTAAGATTTAATTTGAAGATTTCTTTTGGCGATGATATCTATTGTTAAGACTATAGTTCTAATATTGATGTTATAGATAACATTATTCCCCAAAAAACATTGATGTTATAGCTAGCATTACTTTTCAATTCGAGGGTTAATTTTAAGGTTTTTTTTTCTTGTCAAGGTCGTGATTTTAAACAAGTCGTATTTTTAACCACCTCCCCAAAAAAGGGTGCTATCGGTATTATCACTTTTTTTATTTTGGGGTTGATTTTGGTGTTTTTTTACATAAAAATATGGATTTTTTGGTCCAGCGTTCTCGTTAAGTCGGTAACTATGTTAAATTTAGAAGTGATAATATTTGTAATATTAACAGTATTCTACATGATGGCTTCTTCTTGTATTCCTCAATGATTTAGCCAAGATTTGGCATGTTTATGTCATCTGCACTTGAGCGGATGGTGCTTTTGGCTAGTGTTTGAAGCAATTTTTTGGAGCCTCTTGTCATCCATATTTTTTTTATCATGTTCTTGTAATTTAGGTATCTAATCATGGCAATGCTCTCAATGGGGGAGATACTTGCTTCTATGAGGAGGATAGGATAGGGTGTATTGCCCTTAATTTTGAGATTATAGTTATAAAATTATTTTGGATATGTTTTGTCTTTCTCTAAGATTCTCTTGATATACTACAACCCCAAAATTCACATACATATAAGATAACTAGAGTGATGAGAGTGTGAAAGAGGAGTGTTTTTAATCCTAAATCCAAAGGTACGGTAATTTACAATTGTTTTCAAGCCCATAATAAGCTTCCCATCCTTCATTTATCCTTTTTTTCAACGCTATAGTTCCAATTGAGCTTGTGGTGGATATCAATTCCAAAATATTTGTATGAAAGAACTTTCTCCAAGCTGTTATTATATGTAAATACAAGTTAAATTTTTACCAATCAACAATAAAAATTACCATTATTTATTTTCGTAAAGATTAATTCATTTTCCCACTTGCTAACCTATATAAATCACATGATTTCCATAGTGAGCTCAAAGATGCATGTGATCTTCAATATTTATCATTAGCTTTGATTTGGAGAACATATGTTATTGTTTGTTTTGGATAACATGTATGTTATTGGTCTAGGGGTGGATTCGGGTTCCCTTAATCAAGTTGGATGAGATGTTGAGATAAAGAAAGCTTTAGGTTTCTCTACAAACCATTAATCAATTTTTTATCCAAATTATCAAATTCAAAGGAAAAGTGTTTATCCATTTGTCCAATGTGGCCTACCAGTTGAAGGATATGACATTGTACTAACATCATCCAGTGAAAATTTCATAGGACAAATGTAATTATTCCAATTTCAAGTGGCGTTGTATTCTTGAGTAGATATGGTCTATAGTTTCATAAAAGTTCATGAAACTATAAAAACAAATTGCATTTTCCTAACATCATCCAACTAAATTCTAAGTATTTCACTTATTTCTGTTCTTAGCTAATGACCACTCTTTCATAAAATATTACAAAACTATTTTAAATCCTGATTACATTGTGTTAACTTTTCATAGTCCAAGTGTAATTTCTACCCCTTCAATGTTCAATCAAATGGGTTTTTTAATATCCTATTGCATAATAAGAAATTCATCATCATATGCTCTTTGGTTTCTATGGCAGTTATCATTGGGTCATTATAAAATATAATCAATAACTATCTATGCTATATTCAATGTTGTCATGCATGCCTTATGCCTCACACATTGTATACCTCCAGTTCAACTACTCCTACTCCTAGTTCCTTCCCTCGTGTCTTAATTGCCACTATTTAGATCATGATATTGCAAGATCATGCAAGATCTACACCTTGATGTTTACATAGCTTCAATTAGTTCAATAATGATAACTAATTGACCTTCATGCCTACGTATGAGAATGCCATGAGAAGATAGCTTCAATAAATCCAAGCTCTAGTCAACACATGAGGATCCACAGTTGGTTTTTTTTATTTTACATGTTATTTTCGCCTAATGATCAATGCACAATTTCTTGGCATCTTGGAAATAGAGCGTTAACAAGAAGTTCACTAGATTTAGGGTGAAAATACTCACCTCATTGCAAATCACCGCTCATTTAAATGTATTAGGCTTGCAATTTTGTAAGATTCAATCCTAAGATCTATATCCCTAATAGACTCCTTTGATAGTTATCCTGACAATGAGCTTGAGGTTGACATAGCTTCAAATAAGTCAAGAATGATAACTGATTGACCTTCATTCCTACCTATGAGAAGGCCATGAGCAGATAGCTTCAATAAATCTAGGCTCTAGTCAATGCATAAGGATCTAGAGTTGGTTTTGTTTATTTTTTAATAGTGATCTTAAAAGGTTCAATGGTTTATTGATCAAAGAATAAAATTAAAATGTAATCTAATCTGATCTTCTTCTTTTTCCTATTCTTTTGTCACTTTTTGTTGTAGCTGGTTCGCGTTTAAGTTATCTTTTCCAACTGTAACACCCATGTTTCCCTCAACTTGTAAGTAATCATTAATTAGGATTACCATGATGTGGCATGGGAACAATGTAAATGTATTATTGTTTGAATATCCAAACAATTGACTGTTTTGGTGAAGCCTTGAAAGTACTGGTCATGATATCACTAGAGGAAATAATGTGAAAACTATAAGAGAGGGTTCATTATATTGAATGACCCCAAATTTCCCAAGGAGGAATCGATTAATGAAGAAAGGACTGATGGTTGAACCATCAACCATCCCCATGAATGGAATCATGGTATAGCTGAAGAATGTCAACCCGAAGTACCACAGGGTTCTATAGACCAAGAATGACCTGATTTTTCTTTCTGAAAGAAGGAACAGGATAGGAGGGATAAGCGTGCAAGGAATGTAAGGGAATAAAGAAAAGAGTGGAGAATGTGAGAAGCTCTCCACCAGAGAACGAGTAGAGGGTCGTGAGCTTGATGATGAGGGAGCATCTAATAAACCTCATCCAGGTCGTGAAAAATGAAGAAATATATGAGAGTATACAAAGAATGGGACCTTAGCAGAAGGCCGCGAGCTTGATGTTGAAGAAGCATCTGATAAACCTCACAGAAGATGTGAAAGAGAAAGGATCATTGATAATTGGCATAATTTTTTTAGTGATATCATGTCTTGGCATGGGGGTGGCTAGAGCGCTAAGAATGAATGTCTCTGATCCTATGGTTGGGTGGAAACGCGAACACCCATAGTCAATTAGTTGCTTGCATCCTATAATAGATAAGTATTCTCATATCCTGTGTAATTGAATTGTAACTGTAAATTACAGTTGGATATCCTATGAATGTTTCAGGGATGTACATGATTTCTTAGTGGTTATATTGTATCCCTTTAATTCTTCTTGATTGTTTATTTAATCAAGTAAGGAACTATCTAGCTTGTACACGTAAATACTCGAGCCCCGTGGTGATTCAAGTTAAAATTAATGAACTGTGAGTTCGTCGACCTTGGGAAAAATTTCACGTGTGCATTTCGACACTCCCCCTCATTTTGATTCTTCAGGAGGAAAGAGATTTTTAAGCTCAGGATAAAGAGTGTAAAGCGCATGAAAGTTCCTAAGTCCTTCAGAACTGACAAAGCTCAAGAAGGATAGAGAAGTTCAAGCCTTGAAAGGGGAGATATTTTTGTTTGGTATATGAGCGGATGAGATCCATTCATGAGGACCCATATGAACATCCCCTAGGAACCTTAGGCTAATCCTAAGGGAGCTAAGTACTCCTGGATTCGAAGCTCTGGAAGTCTGGGACTTTGGAGTATTTCCAATCTTACTAGCCTTAAATTGGTTGAAGGTGACCAAGAGACTCGGTTACCGGGAATTCGACCAGCAGATAACGGTTTCCCTAGTGGTTAGGTGAACCTAATTTACTATCTAAACGGGGAGACAACCACCCATGGTGAAGTAGCGTGAATCATAGATCAATAATGTGCGGGGTTCCCCTCAACCGTTGGATCTACATTGAGATAACTTCGACAAAGTTCTACTACAGGAGGATGGAGATGTTATAGCATCAAAATCCCCGAACGTCAAAGTTACAAAGTAGTGGAGGCTATTGATCCAAGGTTTACATGGACCTACCTTGGTCACGAGATCGAAAGGCATGCAGGATGATCAGTCTGGAGTGATGTGGTGTAGTGACGTCACCGAGGGTGATGTGGACCCAAGTTTGATGTGCCACATGTCACATGGATTCATGTGTATCGCATACCCTATAGACCCATTGGAACGTGACACATGTCACCCCTTGCCCTTTACATGTGTCATCCCTTGGTAGAAGGTCACCTAGCTAGAGTGGTTGGTGAATTGACCAAAACTCCGGGAGTCTATGAATTCAGGACTCCATAGGATTCAGGGTGTAATATTATAGAGAGTCCAAAAGGGCCCGAAGTACCGAAGTGACGGAATAGATCCTATTCGTTGGCATAGGAAGGTACATGTCACTAGATTGTTAACTCCAGAGAAGAGCCACTCCAGAGGAAATGAAGTGAGTGCTTTGAAAATCCCTGAAGCCTGAAGTAGTGGAGAAGATCTCGATCGTCCATTAGGCGGAGACGCATGGTGGGAGATCCTACATTCCAAAGGAGCGAGACTAGAAGGGTGGAAGGACTCCCAAAGTCGCAGGGAGTCGAAGCATATCTGATTCATTCATTGGTAAGGACAGGTGTCGCAAGATCCCGCACTCCGAATCAAAAGTACTCTCGAAGAGTTGTAGAGTGGAGGTGTGAGGACTCCCGAAGGTCGGAGTCACGAAGTCATCTCAGTCGTCCATGAAGGAGGACATGTGGAAGAAGATCTGCCACTTCGTATAAAATTCACTTCGTTAGAAAGCCACTTCAGAGGGTTTGTGGAGTGTGCATGTGGATGCGGTCGAAGCTCGAATTTCTGAAGGAAGAGACTGAGTGGTAGATCTCAATGAGGAACAAGGACCATTGATCCTGTTTATGTGGTTTCCGAGGATTGTTCCTCCGGAAGAATTGGTCGCAGTGTGAGGTATGAATGCCCGAAGAACTTTGGGAAGCCATAACTTGCAACCCAAACCTCGGATTTGAGCCTGACAACAACCATTAGAATTCTACGGGTAAGTAGAAGAGGACAAAGACCTTAGACAGAGGATTTGAGATGTTAAGGAGAGAGAATTTTGATGTCCCATCCCTAGGAAAACATTTTAAGGGGTTGGGGGTGTTACAAATTGGTATCAGAGTACAGAAAAAACACTTGGCCTGCTTGGGCTCATGCACAAGTCGTATGAAAATATTTCTGGAGGACTTTAAGGGGTAAAAACCTATCTTAATGCATTCCTAAGAGGCTTAGTAAACCTATATTGAAGAGAGGAATGAGATCTTTTACTTTTGATAGATGGTTTGGAAATTTGCATTGTATGTTGCTAATGTTCCCAAATAAAGAAGTCAACTTCACTCTGCAATCGTATGTGTTGTTTTACATACATAAGATTTGGTTACCAAGGCTAGGATGAGCATGTTGAGAATATTACTAGAAAACAGAAATAGTCTACATAAGATCCTTGAGTAAAAGGATGCAGATTTAAAAATTCAGTTGGGATTTTACCCCAATGAGATTGAATCATGCTAGTTTGTGGTAGAGGAATCCTACTAGTTCATTTTGGAAATGATGGCCAGTCCTACAGGAGTGGAATTATGTTGAAGAAAACTAATATTTAAACTAAAATAACAATGTGAATGGATGGAAAGGATCCATAGCAGCAATTACTTCTTTAATGAAGGGTTGAAACTTCTATATGTGGATGATCCCTCTTGATTAGAGGAATGAGTCTAGTGATCATTCTCTGAAAAGGAATAGCATGCACAACTCTCGGGTTTCGAAGGGAACTGAGAAACGAATTTTGTTTCTAGGTACAGTATTTGTTGGGCATGGTTTTTCTAATCAAGATGATAAACAGAGCTGTAGAAATATAGAGTGATTGAGTGAGAAATCACAACAACCTCCCTTGCTTGGTGGATAGGAAATTAATATGCCAGAATTCTTGTGGGGGGAGGAGAGTGGCCTCCTCCCTGACTATTGCTGAACATAAGGAATAATTATAGGTGTAATGTTTAAGACTAATTATGACCTAAAGATACTCTGGATTTTTGAACTAGAATACTTAGTAAGTAATATAACTTGAAATTGCATTTGGGATTTAAGGGAATAGTTCAAATGTTATTAGACATTACAAATTTATTATAATTAAGGTAAAATGGTTGATTAAATGTTGATCCTGAATGTGGAAAAGGAAGTGTTTGGGCACTTCTAGAAGCCCAATGGGTCAGATTGGCATCTAGTGGTGGATGGTAGCCATATAGATAGAGTTGGACCCTAGTGAAGGGAATATAGAAAAGGATTTCCTTGATTGGAAGGTCTACTGATCAAGATCAGCTGGAAGCTAGATTGGTTGTTTTATCACCTTAGGCATGGTTATAATTTCCCATACTGTATTTATGAGTGGGAGATGTTTTCATGAAAGTTGAGGCAAGAGTGTTTTATTGCTAGCGGTTATCGCATAGAAAGGGAAACATAGTTATGACTATGTCTGTTAAAATTCTAGGTGGATATATTGTGAATGAATGCAAGCTCTCCACTGAGAGGGAAGATCAGTGTTGAGTGTCCCTATGAGGCTTGTGATAAGGATAGCAACATTATCCTTGGAGGAGGATCAAGAAGTCTAATATGTCCATGTGCATGTATGACATGGAAAGGGTGCAAGCAATGAGCTTAAATGATGAAAGTTTGGTTAGATTTCAACGTGTTTGAATGCATTGTGAGGCTTCTTGACATGAATACTGATATTAATACCAATTAGTTATGAAATATATTAAATGTGCAAGTGATGCACATGCATGATGTAAGGATAAATGTATACTAAAGGCACAATATGGTTGCCTTGATGAGTGATATGTAAGGCAAGAATTGCACTTGCTAAGATTAAGTGAATACCATGGATGCATGGTTGACTCCATTTTTAAGAGCCATGGAAGTTCTTTTTTGAATGACAGCTTAAAGGGAATGTATTACATTCCCTCAAGAAAGACTAGTATAAATAGAAGAAATAGTGGATGAGCAAGGATTCTTTGTTGTCATGATAAGAGGCAAATGATTCTGCCTTTGAGGGTCACATAAAAATGATTGTGAACAATCATGAGTTGACTAATTTTAAAATAGAGATGTAGGTGGGTTGTGAAATATACCTGTGGTAGCTACACACATGATTATGATTATGCGTATGGTTAAGCACATTATGGATGCAAGTTAACAAAACCAAAATATGTGTGGATACATAATTTGGATGCATGACAAAGATGCATGTTTATATTCCTTGTGAAATATTTGGTACCCAGCTAAAGCCAACTCAAGGTTGGGGTTATCATAGATAGTGAAGGATATGCAATAAGGAAATTTCATGTTGAAGGAGTTCCCTATGGAGGAACTATTTGAAGACTCTGTCAGGAGAACAGAGTCACAACCCTATTCACTATTGAGAATTAAGCGGCAAGCTACAATCTTGTATATATATATATATATATAAGAATCCTGGATTAAATTTTGAAAAACATCATGTAATGAATAGAAGACTAATAATGAATCTTGACCATTATGATAACTGAAGAGTAATGTACATGATGCACAGGTTCATGATTCATTATGGACAAAAGGATTTTCTATTAAAGCATGGTGATGTATCTTAAGAGTTAGGATGAGCCTAACAGAGGCTTCTCAAGAAAAGAGAAGAAAGATCACAATAAGAAGTAGATTGCATAAGTAAAGGGGGAGAAAAGGAGGAACATTTTTCTCACCCTAAGAACCCTTAATTGTTTAAAGGAGACATAGAATTAAAAGAGAAGTTATGGAAACCAATACAGTTGGTAAAAGGAAAATAAACCCCCTAAGTATGATTAAATGAATAAATGAGTATGTTTGACTGAATAGGCTTGGTTGAAGCCATGATTAAGAAAATATAGTGAGGCCTTGGAAAGTAACTTAGTTGGACTGAAATCCAAAGACTGTGTAGAAGAGTTGGACCAAGGAAGAGTTCTTTGACTCCTTCATGGATGTTGTTGTATTTCTCTAGTATGAGAGATGGATTTACTAATGCAAGTAAGTGTTTGACATCATAAGGATTATGGTTACATGACTGTAGAAACAATTGAAAATTGTTTTTGTTTCATTCGTGGAAACATTAAGGATAATGTGAAGAAGTGCATAAGGATATGATATGACATGTCTGAAAATGTTTTGTTGAAGTGATACATACATTTTTACCATTCCTGACAATTAATATAATCATGGTGCATGCTATGTATATAAAGGAATTGGAGTTGTTGAGGAATATAGTTTCCAATGATGGGCAACCTCAAGCAAAGTATGAGCATGAGAAGCCTTCGGTTGAAATATTGTTGACGGGGTTGTAAAATTCCCCATAAAGCATTGCTGATGAGGTAAAAATCAGAAAGAGGGTGCTAGCAACCAAGAACCGATATAAAAATGTTCATTCCTATGTGGAACAAGGTATCAAGGGATTTGGAAAGAACCCCTTTTTGAAAAAATTTATTGTCTTAATGTTCTGCATGAACTTTTGAAAGGTAGTTGTATGCCTTGGATACCCAAGTAGGGTATGATTCAAGAAGGAGAACCCGAATGATGGAGGTGTCAACCTCTAGTAGTAAAGACTGTTTGTAATCCTTGGAAGAATTCATGAATTAATATATCATGAATGCATTAACCAATCAAGGAATGATTAAAGGAATTCATTTGAAACCTTGAGTTTCATGAATGACGATTTAAGGTTGTGATCGATTCAGAGCAGAAAATATGGCTCTACAAAAATAATAATTATGGGCAGAGAATCCATATGGTGATAAGTTGGTTGAATACCAACACACCTTGGTGAGAGTGCCTAACCTAAAAAGTGATAATCTAAAATCAATACACTGGTGAATTATGTGTGAATGTGGCCATGGACATTGACACATTGATTAAATTCACTTAATGTTGAATTGCATCTGGAAGGTTGATATACTGAACTGATGCATGTGTAAGGAATGAAATTTCCTTTTTCTTTATATCATCGAATAGATAGAAGTGATTTGATTATTAGCATGCACAATTTAAGAATTGTTTATGATGACGTTATAAAGGTGTAGTGAAAATATATGTGCATGGGAAACTAACAATTTGTTTGGCTGATTAAATTTGAAAGTGCAGGAAGAAAAGAGTCTTGGATATGGCAGTCTTATAAGTCCATAAGGAAGACTAATTACCTACTGAGCCAAACCACAAGGAATGGTATTTTCTTTGAAGCGAATGCATTTGATTGTTAGTGTGCATAGTCAAGAAATGGTTTATGAACCACTTCAAGTGTGTAATGAACATATAATGTGCATGAGAACTAACAATTTGTTTGGGTGAGGAATGTTGAAATTGTAGGAAGCAAAGGGCCTTCGATATGGCAATTTTATAAGCCCATAATGAGGAACAAAATTGTCTGCTGAGCCAAAATTATATGGGAAGGAAAGTCCCATAATTGGTGAATCTAGTTCAGTGCGGAACAGATCTGAAAATAAATGAGGAAATTCGAAAATCTATGGGTGATAGATTTGCAATAAAATTATGAAATTTAGAATTTATGATGATGTCTCTGGAGTTTATGTATACCTATGATACATGTGAGAAGAAAATATCTATCTGAAAGGACAAATGAAGGCTGTCAGACTAAAAATCCTAAAAAAAATCTATTGTTGAGCCATGATAACCCCGTGGTAAGGCATGATCGCCTGGAATATGTTGCGTTGAGGTAACACAAGTCAGAGGGACACCTTGGTAGAGAACGTCCAAGGGATGCCTTGGCTATAAGTCTCAATGAAGTCTCTAGAACTATACCTATGCGAGAAATACTTGGCAAGGCAAGATGGACTTCCCGAGGGACTGTATAGCAGAGAAGGGGATGTCTGAGCTTGGGCCTGGAGAGTGAGTGACCACAAGGAAGAGGAGACTTTGATAGTTCTTGTAAACTATTGGTTGAGATCACGAATGAAATGGGTATGTCAAGGAAAAACAGTGAGCCATGATAACAAGACAACCATGTGGATGAAAATCTTCGAACTGCACAGATAAGTATTGTGCTAGATTATGAAATTTTCCTCTTGAATTTTTAACAAAAGTAAAATGTTTTCGCATGAGACTATGATTAATGTGTTTGTTGTCCAAGAATTGTTGAAGGAAGGTGATGAAGGTTAAGAGTGTGAAAAAGGACATGACCAAGAAATAAGGTCAATACTTATGAAGCGGTTGAATAAGAAAGGCATAATAGGTGTTACTGAGAAAGAACACCAAGGACAATGTTCATTTTTAAGGGGAGGGGATTGTAACACACATGTTTCCCCCAACTTGTAATCAATCATTAATTAGGATTACCATGTTGTGGCATGGGAACGATGTAAATGTAATATTGTTTGAATGGCCAAACAGATCACTATGGGGGTGAAGCCTTGAAAGTATTAGCCATGATATCACTAGAGGAAAGAATGTGAAAACTATAAGAGAGGGTTCATTATATGGAATGGCCCCAAATTTCCCAAGGAGGAATCAGTTAATGAAGAAAGGATCAGTGGTTGACCCATTAACCAACCCCATGAATGGAAGCATGGTCTACCTGAAGAATGTCAGACCGATGTACCACAGGGTACTGTAGACCCAGACTGACCCGAGTTTCCTTTCTGACAGAAGGAACATGATAGGAGGGATGTGTGTGCAATGCACATAAGGGAATTAAGAAAAGAGTGGAGAATGTGAGAAGCTCTCTAGTAGAGAAGGAGCATAAGACCGCGAGATTGATGCTAAGGGAGAATATGATAAACCTCATTGAGTCTGTGACAAAGAAATAAATATTTGAGAGTATGCAAAGAACGAGACCTAAGTAGAAGACCACAATCTTGATGTTGAGGAAGCGTCTGATAAAGAGAAAGGATCATTGAGAATTGACATAAATTCCCTAGTGATATCATGGCTTGGTACGGGGTGGCCAGAGCGCTAATAATGAATTCCTCTGAGACTGTGGTTGGGTGGAAAGGTGAACACCCACAGTCAGTTAGTTGGTTGCAAGCTGTAATAGATAAGTATTCTAATATCTTGTGTAATTAAATTGTAACTTTAAATTAAGGTTTGATATCCTATGAATGTTTCACGATGTACATGATTTCTTAGTGGTTATATTGTATCCCTTTAATTCTTCTTGATTCTGTATTTAAGAAAGTAAGGAACTATCTAGCTTGTACACTCCCTGTCATTCTGAGTCTCCGGGAGGAAGGAGTTTGTTAAGATTAGGAGAAAGAGTGCAAAGCATGCGTCAGTGCCTAAGTCCCTCGAAACTGATGAATATTAGGAAGAATAGCGAGGTTCAAGTCTTGAAAGGGGAGATCTTTTCGTTTGGAAGATAAGCAAACAAGATCTGTTCGGTAGGACCCATATGACCAACACCTAGGAAACTTAGGATAATCCTAAGGGAGCTAAGGCCTCCTGGCTCCAGAGCTCTGAAATTTCGGGACTTAGGAGTATTGTTGACCTTACTAACCTTAAATTGATTGAAGGTAACCGGGAGACTCAGTTATTGACAATTCGACCAACAATGAATGGTTTCCCTAATGGTTAGGTGAACCTATCTTACTGTATAAACTAGGATCCAACCACCCATGGCAAAGTAGCGTGAAACACCAATCAAGAATGTGTGGGGGTCCCCTCAGCAGTTGGATATACACTAAAACAGCTTCAACGAATTTATACTATGAGAGGATGGAGATGCTATAGCATCAAACTCCCTGAACGTCAAAGTTGCAAAGTATCGAAGGTTGTTGATCCAAGGGTTATGTGGACCTACCTTGGTTGGGAGATCGAAAGGCATGTAGGACAATCAATCCGGAGTGACGTGGTGTAGTGACGTCACCCAAGGTGACGTGGACCCAAGTTTGATGTGCCATGTGTCACTTGGATTCATGCATATCACATACCCTATAGACCCATTGGAATGTGACATGTGTCACCCTTGGCCCTTTACATGTGTCTGCCCCAGGTACGAGGTCGCTTAGCTAGAGTGGTTGGTGAAGTGACCGGAACTGTGGGAGTACATGACTTTAGGATTCTGGAGGATTTGGGGTGTAATATTATAGAGAGTCCAAAAGGGTCTGAAGTGCCAAAGTGACATAATAGATCCTAGCCATTGGTGTAGGAAGGAACATGGCAATAGATTGTTAACTCCGGATAAGAGCCACTCCAAAGTAAATGGTGTGAGGTACCTCCAAAATCCCCGAAACCCGAAGTAGCGGAGCAAATATCAGTCGTCTGTTAGGCAGAGACGCGTGGAGGGAGATCCCACATTCCATAGGAGTGAGAGAAGAAGGGTTGAAGGACTCCCGAAGTCGCAAGGAGTCGAAGCATATATGAGTCATTCGTTGATAAGGACAGGTGTCGCCAAATCCCACACTCCAGAGAAGAAGTACTCCAGAAGAGTTGTAGAGTGGAGGTACGAGGACTCCCGAAGGTCAAAATCATGAAGTCATATCAGTTGTCCATGAAGGAGGATGCATGGAAGAAGATCTGCCACATCATACAAAAGTCACTCTGTTAGAAAGCCACTTCGGAGGGTTTTTGGAGTGTGCATGCTGAGGCAGTCGAAGCTCAAATTTTCGAAGGAAGAGACTAAGCCATAGATCTTTGTGAAGAACAAGGACTTTTGATCTTGTTTCTGTAGTTTCAGAGGATTGTGCCTCCAGAAGAATTGGCTACAGCGTGAGACAAGAATGCCCAGAGAACTTTGGGAAGCCATAACTTGCAACTCAAAGCTCAGATTTGAGCCTGGTAGTAGTCATTAGAATGCTATGGGTAACTAGAAGAAGACAAATACCTTGAAAAGAGTATTTGAGATATTAAGGAGAGAGAAATTTTGATGCCCCTTCCCTAGGAAACCTTTTTAAGGGGTTGAAAGGGTTACACCAACAATTTTCTGAACATATTGCCTAAAAACTATATAATTATTTACTACAAAAATCATTCATATATATAAATTACTAAATTTTGAAATTATTTCAGAAAGAGTGGTCAATCATTGTAGGTATATCACTTTTTTCATGACAACATTTTTTTCAAAATTTAGTGTGATTGAAAACCCAATATATTTCATATTATACACAGTACTTTACAACATAGTTACCAAATGAATCGGGTTGAATAATTCCAAAATTCAACCCAATATATTTCATATTATACACAGTATTGTACAGCATAGTTACCCAATTCATCCTAATAGCGCTGAAGAATTCAAAATTTCAGTAATCCGATTGGATTCAGTATTGTTCAGCATAGTTATCAAATTCGAATTGATTCATTACTTGAACCTCCAACAACAAATTGGCACAAAGTAAAGTGACATCATGCCAGATTAGATGAGCATATTTGGGCAAGGGATATGGAGTAGGAAGAATGACCATACATAATAAATAGGAATTCTCGTTTGGCCGGCCGACTGGCCCCTAAGTAACTAACCAATATCTTCTCTTCGATTGAATCTCAATCCATGTACTTTTACTCAATTTCGATCTTGAACTAATGCTCATGCCTTTTCTATAGATGTACCAAAAGTGGTTCCTTTTCTATAGATGTACCAAAATTCAGAACACCTCATTGTTACGAAAATGTCTGGTGAAAGCAATAAGACAACAGATATGGCCAAGAATCTCGTCCCGGATGGAACGATACCTCGCTGGATCCCCCAGTCTGTTGAGAGAGACGAGGAAGGTTGGTTTGACCTGTCTTCGTACCTTTACTAATTTAAGAAGCTCTAATTTGGGGTTATTCAGTATTTTAATCTGTGGTCCAACTAGGTGTTTTTCCTTACATTCATTGTTCCTCTGTTCTTCTACCATAGAGACGGCGAGTGACATAGATATTTGGGGATGGTGGGTGATATAGATAGTTGGGTACTAGGTGTTTTTCCTTACATTCATTGTTCCTCTGTTCTTCTACCATAGAGATGGCGGGTGACATAGATAGTTGGGGATGGTGGGTGATATAGATAGTTGGGTACTATGGGAAAAGTAGTTGAATCCATATCCGGCTCATAGCCTCATATATGGGTCATGACAAACAGTAGGTGTTGTGCATCGATCGGGGTGTCCAACGGAAGAATAAAAAAGAAGCTAAGTTAAAAGAAAGAAGAAGAAAAAGTAGAATTTATACAACATTAATGGAAATCAGAGACTATCTCTATTTTTGTTTCAAGAGATTATACAACATTAAATATATACTCTAAATTTTTTCCATATTGGATTTTAAGTGATCAATTTTTTTAGTATCGAATCAAATTCGAATTCTTCGAACTTATAACTATTATGTATGGTAATGTAAACACAACAAGTGTAGATGAAGATGCATACCACTTGAAAAATAGATTTTGAGAAGAATGATTTTTCTCACATGTATTACAATGAATCTGTATAGGTACATATATAACGGATCAATTTACAGGAACGGAAATAACCAGAATCCAATCAAAAATATTTATAGGAAAGGAAATAATCAGAATTGGAAAGAATGAGTCCAATATCGGAAATAATCAGATTTGGAAAGACTCAGTCCAGTATCGGAAAAATCAATCCAGTATCAAAAAGATCCAATATTTCAGCACTCCCCTTCAAGTTGGTGCATAGATGTCACACATGCCCAACTTGCCCAAAAACTTTGAGAACACTCGACTTGAAACAATGTTTGTGATAATATTGGTCAATTGATCCTATGATCGAATCGTGGGCAACTTCACAATTTTCTCATCCAACTTCTCCTTAATGAATAATCTGTCGACCTCCACATGCTTTGTACGATCATGTTGAACCAGATTATGAGAAATATCACACGTTGCTTTATTGTCACAATATAGGTGAATTGGTTTCCTAGGCAGACAGCCAAAATCTCTAAGGAGAAGTCGTAGCCACAACGCTTCACATATGCCAAGTGTCGTACCTCTAAATTCATCCTCTGCACTTGATTGGGCAAAATCATTATGTTTTTTGCTTCTCCATGTAACGCGATTGCCTCCTACAAAGGTGAAATAACCTGAAGTAGACCACCTGTCATCTACTGCTCCGGCCCAATCAGCATCAGTATACGCATCCATGCTTTGATAATCTTCATTTTTGGTGAACAAAATTCCTTTTCCAGGAGAAGACTTCAGATACCTCAAAATGTTCATAACTGCATTCATGTGTTGCTCTCCAGGATTATGCATAAACTGGCTAACAATACTCAATGCATAGGAAAGGTCTGATCTTGTGTGTGCTAAGTACATCAACCTTTCTACAAGCCTCTGATACCAATGTCTAATTTTCCCACATCCAATTCTGAATCCACTTCTTGATCAACATGTTCAGAGAGTTCCCCTCCTTCAGGGATGTCCAACTTACCCCCATCTTCATAGATGTGAACATCCACATCTTCAAGGATGAAAACATCATAGTCTAGATTCTAGATTTCCTTCTGATACTCCCCCTAAAGTTCAGGCTCGGAGGAAAACTACATTGAATCTTCATGAAAAACCACATCTAATGAAATAAACATTCGTCAGGTTGGAGGATGATAGCATCAGTACTCCCTTTGATAATAAACGTATCCTAGAAAGACACATTGCAATGTTCAAGGAGTCAACTTGTTGCATTGATGCTTATGGAGGTGTACAAAATCTACGCAACCAAAGATGTGAGGAGGTAAATTTGGGATGGCTGGGGCAATAATTTATTTGGCGAGAGCCTGGGATGGTGTTTGGAAATCAATAGTGATGGAGGGTACCCGGTTGATCAAATACACTGCAGAGGTAAGTGCTTCTCCCCAATAAGATAACGACATATGGGCTTCTATCAGCGAAGCACGGACAACCTCCAACAAGTGACGATTTTTTTGCTCAACCACCCCGTTCTACTGAGGTGTATTGGAACAAGTAGTTTGATGAATAGTTATGTATGCTTCTAAATGTTGCTGAAGTTCAGAACTTAAATATTTGCCTCCATTGTCACTGCAAAGAACCTGAACCTGTGCATTGTACTGAGTATGAACCATTTTCTGAAATTTTTGAAATAACAAGTTCACTTCCCCTTTAGATTTCATCAATCACACCCAAGTCATCCTGGTACAATCGACAATAAAAGTAACAAACCAACATGATCCACCCAAGGTAGTGACTCTGGATGGACCCCAAACATTAGAATGTATGACCATAAAAGGAACCAGACTTTTATTGAAAGTTAATGGAAACGAAGCATTATGGTTGTTTTCAAGTTCACAAACATAGCATCGGAAACTAGAAACATCAAATTTTGCAAATAAACTAGGAAATAATTTATTCAGGTAACCAAAGGAAGCATGCCCCAGATGTTGATGCCATAACCAAATTTCAGATTTCCTCTTCTCCCCCTCAAATCCATCCACTGTTAAAGCTTGACACAATTTGTTTGAACTCTTCGACACCAAGTCCAAGTAATATAGCTTCCCTTGCCTAACACCACAACCAATCGTTTCCCTCGTTCGGATGTCCTTAAACACACAAAAATCAGGCCAAAAACTTACAACACAAAATAAGGCAGTGGTTATTTGGAAAACTGACAACAGGTTATAATCCAAATATGGAACAACTAAAATAGAATCTAGATTCAAAGTATCAGTGAGAGGCAAGGTTTTTTCTCCAATAACTGGGTTCAAAGAACCATTGGCAGTGGAAACAAATTTTTGTGAGAACGGTTTAAGGGGTGAGACCTGTCTAGAATCAAATGTCATATGATCTGTAGCACCATAATCAATTATCCATGCATTATTAGAAAAAAGTGTAGACATATTTAAAACCTTACCACCATTACCTGTTGTTGTTGCTAATGCTGAGATCTGTCCTGCAACATCATCCTCTTTCCTTGTTTCAACAACCGCAACACTGGAGGATTTTTTGGAATTCCTCTTCCGTGAATCACGGCTATGATCCCACCAGTCTCGATACCCCACAAGTTTAAAGAAGTGACTTTTGGTATGACCGGTTTGATGGAAATGAGTGCATTTGTAGGACGATTTATCGGCACCAATAGTGGTCTTAGGATGGTTGGGCCTTGTTTGGTCATGCTAGTTTTGAGGAGGTCGGTTCTGATTAGATCGGTTTCACGTCACCATAGATGAAGCTTCAAATTTTTTCAATCCTCCATTCATCATTGCGCGTCGAACAGATTCATGGTGGAACAATGCATAACATGCTTCTAGTTTGGGAATAGGATCCTTTCTCAAAATTTCACCACGGATTTGTTCGAAGTTACCATCTAAAGGGAAACATAGTTATGACTATGTCTATTAAAATTCTAGGTGGATATCTTGTGAATGACTGCAATCTCTCCACTGAGAGGGAAGCTCATTGTTGAGTGTACCTATGAGTCTTTTCATAAGGATGGCAACATTATCCTTGGAGGACGATCTAGAAGTCTAATATGTCCATGTGCATGTATGACATGGAAAGGGTGCAAGCAATGAGCTTGCTTGA
>JZKD02S0353998.1:303323-314068 GCA_000966675.3 Picea glauca
GAATAAATGTTGAATGCTAATTGATGAGTTTTTGTGCAAGAGGGCAGTTTTGGGAAAAAGAGCCCCACACTCATTCACCCCCCCTCTAAGTGTGGTAGGTGTGTCCAACAACCACATGGATGCCTTTCCCTTCAGTTGATACATGGAAATCCTTCCCTCCGCATGAGAAGAATAATTCTACAGTTGAAAGTATTTCCTCGTACCCAGCAACCAAGTTTCGGTATCTTCCTCCTTCTTATGTTATCCATCGAATGTTGGAGGCTTGATCTTGTTCATTTCCCCTTTCAATTCATCCATCCCAGATCTCCTGTGCTTTCTAGTAGGAGATGGGCTTGAAATACTGTGTGCTTACTTACTGGAATGCTTTGGGGAGTGATGACGATGTTTGTTGACACTCCTTGATCTTCTTTTCCTCTCAGGGGTCATGCGACTCTCTGTCTTTCTTGAGTCACTCTCCTTTTTCAATTTATTTTCTATTCTTTCCAGACTCTTCAACATCCTTAAGTTGAATTCACCCTGCCTATCCCTAACTTTCATGAGCTTTCGGCCATCATCTCGGCGAGGTTGGGCATATCTCTGCAATCTTTCAATGATTTTCATCATATGTCCTTCCTTATCCATCTTGTTTCCTTGCCCATTAGAGTTTGACCCTTCGACTGCCAAGTTGACATTCCTTCCTTCTCTTTCATTCTCTAAATTGGAGGCAATCTGCACCTCTTCCATTCTCTCCTCTCAACGAAAACCCTATTCAGTTCTGGCACTTGCTAAGATTTTGCAAACACATGTGTAGACAACAGGGATTTTCCAGGTCGTCATTCTTAGCAAATTCCACACATTAAAAACCATTCTGATTTAAGAAAATGCTTCGACTTCACAAATTTTCCGAGTTCTGCTGAGCTCTGTAATTTTTGGGTGATAGCTCCCTCTTTCTCCCTACCCTCGTAACCAAAGGTCATGACCAAATGATAGAATACTAGGTGCTACTCAAGCTTTCGACCTTCGAAGAGTTTAAGGCACACACATCTATCTCCCGGAGTTTCGATTTACCGAATTTGCGTAAATCGAGTGGATCGACGGTCCACGTTTACCCAACATCCAACGGTTAAAATACGCTACGGTTCTTCTGTCTTCGAAGATTTTGAGACTTCGGGTTTCAGGGTTTCAGTCCTCAAGGCTCTCATACTCGCTTCCCTCTCCAACCCCTGACTTCCAAAAATTCGATTTCCTTACCCTCCAGGCCCACAACATAGTTGTCGCCCACCAAGGTAGTGACACATGGTGTCCTTAAGAAGGTCCACCTCACTCCCAACGATGCCATGGGGCCCCACTACTTTCACTTTTCATTTCGGAGTTTCGGGCATAAGGAGTTTGTGCATTCACACATCTCGAACTTTCATTTGCCGAAATTCCAAAATTACCGTCTATCATCTACTTGATCCAATGGTCCTAATTCCCCATGATCTGACCACTCTGATCTCATTAGCATTTCACGTATCGAGATTTTTTGTGTCACGAGGTCGAAGGATTTTCCACCTTCGTCCTCCCTATTCTCGAAATGTGGATTTCTTCCTGGACAATTAACGGTCCAGATCTCTCTTAGATCGACGGTTATGATCCAATCGTGAATTCACGTTTCGTCAATTCTCATGAACTCACCCTTAGACCATTTCAAGTCACGAGTCAGCGAAAGGTTGATTTCTCTCCACGCATCCTTTCCGATGGACGGTCCTGACGAATTCGAGATTTTGCGTATTGTGATTTCCACACTCCTGTGCAACTCCAAAGGGTTTTAAGCCTTGTGCACGTTCTCCAGATTTGACGATCGTGAGGGTTCTCATTTCCTCCCGAACAGATTATATGGATCCAACACTTCTGGTGTGGAGTTCTCTCTCTTCCTGTGGCCATATACCACGCCATCTATAGTTTTATAATACCGCTACACCTCTTGAGCTTTGCAACATGGTCAAGTAGTCCGTTGACACTCAGAAACATTCTGAGGTCTAACATTAGTCCTCCAGACGCAATTTCTTCTCAAAACCTCGATCCAAAGACCACTTATCCAGCCCATCCAGGCTCAACATTGAAACTAGGCTCTGATACCATACTGTAACGCTCCCAGCCATTAACCCCACGGTTGGGCCAACACTACTATGCGAAAAAACACTTATGTAACACATTATGCATTCTAATGAACTTAAAACTCTTTATTACAGTTAAACATAGAATTATTGCTAGCATTTCAAATTTAATGGAAATAACAATAATTCATATGCACAACAAAATACGTGATAACATTACAAGAATCACAGGTATGCAATTTAATTAATTACAGAATTAGAAAACATAGTGACACTTATCTTTGAAACTGTCATGCACCACCAACTGTGTGTAGATATTCCACAAACCCCCCAACCTTATACCACGCTACTCACCACTCTCAGCAGTAGGTCACTCCCGAGCTGGGACTAAGCTCCACCGGGTAAGGAATCCTAGGCTAGGTAAGGTTTACAGGAAGAATACACGTAAAAGAAGGAGGATTCTCTCCCAGGAACCACTTATGCCCACAACCCATAGAATCTCCTTCCCCACATGCCTGTCCCACCCCAGGAGTATACACCTTCTCTATCACCTAGACAGTCCTTCTACTGCTAACCTCCCTTGCCTTGGGCTTCAGCAACAGACTGGACCAAAAATCTCTGAGCTCTGTGGCAGCTACAGGGTTCCTTCTAAGAGCTCTCTCCTTCCTCTGCGCACTCTCTCACCTGGGGAGAGTCGCTCACAGGCTTGGTAAAACATGCCTCTTCAACAACAAATACCTCTCTCATCGAGAGAGAGGTTACACACAGGTCATACAAATGGTGTCCTTAATCTCGTTCCCGTACAAAGAAGAAAAATAACAAGGCTCAACAACGAACATACAACAACAACAAACCACACCCAGCCAAGAACTGCATGGCCTCCATAGTCAACTGGGACAACAAACACAGGTTTCCCAAACAGATGACAGACAGACGCTTCAACCCAACCATGCTAAAAAATTACGGGACATTCGGTTTTCCCAACCATCCATACAGAACAGACTCACGGTTTTGGGTTTCGGGGATGCGTGATAATAAATCCACACGAAGGTCGAACACAGACTCGATGGTTTTGACAGAGGGTGTACCGGCTCCTCCAGAAATCAACACAGGCATTTTTTGGTTTCAAAGTTGCATGAGGGTATTCTTGCAAAGGTCATACGACATTCCCAGTTCAGACAGTCGACGGTAGAATGGAGGAGGAACCCCCATCATGGCTCAACTCAACAGTTTTAACTGCATGCGCTTGGGTTGACACTTGTCACCCATGAAGCTCGTTCCTTCCTATTTGGACATCACTCATCCTTCCAAAGAAATTAGGATAAAACATCACATTTACACAGCTTTGGAATAGTAATAATTTAATATTATTCTCAAGGGTTTAAGCCTTATAAACTTGTCTCACCAGCCTTATAAACTTGAATTATAGTTCATAAACAAGCTTTATACTTCATAGATAATATTTACAACAGGGCTCGGCCTTGGGGACATTACACACAATTTAAGAATTGTTTGTGATGACGTTATAAAGGTGTAGTGAAAATATATGTGCATGGGAAACTAACAATTTGTTTGGATGATTGAAGTTGAAAGTGCAGGAAGAAAAGAGTCTTGGATATGGCAGTGTTATAAGTCCATAAGGAAGACTAATTACCTACTGAGCCAAACCACAAGGAATGTTATTTTCTTTGATATGAATGCATTTGATTGTTAGTGTGCACAGTCAAGAAATGGTTTGTGAACCACTACAAGTGTGCAATGAACATATAATGTGCATGAGAACTAACAATTTGTTTGGGTGAGGAATGTTGAAATTGTAGGAAGCAAAAGGCCTTGGATATGGCAATGTTATAAGCCCATAATGAGGACCAAAATTTCCTGTTGAGCCAAACTTCTATGGGAAGGAAAGTCTCATAATTAGTGAATCTAGTTCCGTGTGGAACAAATATGAAAATAAATGAGGAAATTGGAAAATCTATGGGTGACAGATTTGCAATAAAATTTTGAAATTTAGAATTTATGATGATGTCTCATGAATCTAGGTATACCTATGATACATGTGAGAAGAAAAGATCTTTCCAGAAATGACAGATGAAGGTTGTCAAACTGAAAATCATGAAAAAAATCTATTGTTGAGCCATGACAACCCCATGGTAAGACATGATCGCCTAGAATATGTTGTGTTGAGGTAACACAAGTCGGAGGGATGCCTCAGTAGTGAACGTCCGAGGGATGCCTTGACTGTAAGTCTCAATGAAGTCTCTAGAACTCTTCCTGTGCGAGAAATACTTGGCAAGGCAAGATGGATTGCATGAGGGACTGTATAGCAGAGAAGGGGATCTCTGAGCTTGGGCCTGGAGGGTGAGTGACCGCAAGGAAGAGGAGACTTTGATAGTTCTTGTAAACTATTGATTGAGATCATGCATACAATGGGTATGTCAAGGAAAAACAATGATCCATGATAACAAGACAACCATGTGGATGAAAATCTATGAATTGCATAGATAAGTATTGTGCTAGATTATGAAATTTTCCTCTTTAATTTTGAACAAAAGTAAAATGTTTTCGCAGGAGACTATGATTAATGTGCTTGTTGTCCAAGAATTATTGAAGGTCGGTGATGAAGGTTAAGAGTATGAAAAAGGATATGACCAAGAAAAAAGGTCAAGACTTCGGAAGCGGTTGAATAAAAAAGGCATGACAGGTGTTACTGAGAAAGAACACCAAGGACAATGTTCATTTCTAAGAGGGGGGGGGATTGAAACACACCTGTTTCCCCCAACTTGTAATCAATCATTAATTACGATTACCATGCTGTGGCATGGGAACGATGTAAATATATTATTGTTTGAATAGCCAAACAAATCACTCTGGGGGTGAAGCCTTGAAAGTATTGTCCATGATATCGCTAGAGAAAAGAATGTGAAAACTATAAGAGAGGGTTCATTATATGGAATGGCCCCATTTCCCAAAGAGGAATCAGTTAATGAAGAAAGGACCGGTGGTTGAACCATTAATCAACCCCATGAATGGAAGCATGGTCTACCTGAAGAATGTCAACCCGAAGTACCACAGGGTCCTGTAGAACCAGATTGACCTGAGTTTTCTTTCTGACAGAAGGAACATGATAGGAGGGATGTGTGTGCAATGCACGTAAGGGAATAAAGAAAAGAGTGGAGAATGAGATAATCTCTCCAATAGAGAATGAGCAGAAGACTGCAAGATTAATGTTGAGGGAGCATCTGATAAACCGCGTCGAGGCCATGACAAAGGAAGAAATATTTGAGAGTATGCAGAGAATGGGACCTAAGTAGAAGGCCACGAGCTTGATGTTAAGGAAGTGTCTGATAAAGAGAATTGACATAAATTCCCTAGTGATATCATGGCTTGGCACGGGGTGGCCAGAGCGCTAATAATGAATTCCTCTGAGCCTATGGTTGGGTGGAAAGTTGAACACCCACAATCAATTAGTTGGTTGCAAGTTGTAATAGATAAGTATTCTCATATCTTGTGTAATTGAATTGCAACTTTAAATTAAGGTTGGATATCCTATGAATGTATCACGATGTACATGATTTATTAGTGGTTATATTGTATCCCTTTAATTCTTCTTGATTGTGTATTTAAGAAAGTAAGGAACTATCTGGCTTGTACACTCCCTATCATTCTAAGTCTCCGGGAGGAAGGAGTTTGTTAAGCTTAGGAGAAAGAGTGTAAAGTGCGTGTGAGTGCCTAAGTCCCTCAGAACTGACGAAGATCAGGAAGGATAGTGAGGTTCAAGCCTTGAAAGGGGAGATCTTTTCGTTTGGAAGATAAGTGAACAAGATCCGTTCAGGAGGACCGATATGACCAGCACCTAGGAACCTTAGGACAAGCCTAAGGGAGCTAAGTCCTCCTGGATTCAAAGCTCCAGAAGTTCGGGACTTCGGAGTATTGTTGAAATTACTAGCCTTAAATTGGCTGAAGGTAACCAGGAGACTCGATTATTGATAAGTCAACCAACAATGAACGGTTTCCCTAGTGGTTAGGTGAACCTATATTACTGTCTAAACTGGGATCTAACCACCCATGGTGAAGTAGTGTGAACTGCCGATCAAGAATGTACGGGGGTCCCCTCAGTCATTGTATCTACACTGAAACAACTTCGGGGAATTTCTACTCCGGGAGGATAGAGATGCTATAGCATCAAACTCCCCGAATTCTGAAGTTACGAAGTATCGAAGGTCGTTGATCCAAGGGTTATGTGGACCTACCTTGGTTGCTAGATCGAAAGGCATCCAAGACGATCAGTCCAGAGTGACGTGGTGCAATGACATCACCCAAGGTGACTTGGACCCAAGTTTGATGTGCCACGTGTCACTTGGATTCATGCATATCGTATACCCTATATACCCATTGGAATGTGACACGTGTCACCCTTGGCCCTTTACACTTGTCTGCCCCTGGTATAAGGTTGCCTAGCCAAGGTGGTTGGTGAAGTGACCAGAACTCCAAGAGTACGTGACTTTGGGATTCTGGAGGATTTGGGGTGTAATATTATAGAGAGTCCAAAAGGGCCCAAAGTGTCGAAGTGACAGAATAGATCCTAGCCATTGGTGCAAGAAGGCACGTGGCAGTAGATTGTTAACTCTGGAGAAGAGCCACTCTGGAGGAAATGAAGTGAGGTGCTTCGAAAATCTCCAAAGCCCGAAGTAGCGGAGCAGATCTCAGTTGTCCATTAGGTAGAGACTCATGGCGGGAGATCCCGCATTCCAAAGGAGCGAGAGAAGAAGGGTGGAAGAACTCTCAAAGTCGCAGGGAGCCGGATCATATATGAGTCGTTCGTTGATAAGGACAGGTTTCGCCAGATCCCGCACTCTGGAGCATAAGTACTCCAGAAGACTTGTAGAGTGGAGGTGCGAGGACTCCCGAAGGTCAGAAGCACGAATTCATCTCAGTTGTCCGTGAAGGAGGGCCCGTGGAAGATCTGCCACTTCAGAGAAAAGTCACTCTGTTAGAAAGCCACTTCGGAGGGTTTGTGGAGTGTGCATGCTGAGGCGGTCGAAGCTCAAATTTCCAAAGGAAGAGACTAAGTCGTATATCTCCATGAAGAACAATGACTGTTGATCTTCTTTCTGTGGTTTCGGAGGATTGTGCCTCTCGAAGAATTGGCCACAGTGTGAGACAAGAACGCCCGGAGAACTTTGGGAAGCCATAACTTGCAACCCAAATCTCGGATTTGAGCCTGGTAGTAGTCATTAGAACGCTACGGGTAAGTAGAAGAAGACAAATACCTCGAAAAGTGGATTTGAGATGTTAAGGAGAGAGAAATTTTGATGCCCCTTCCCTAATAATCCTTTTTAAGAGGTCAGAAGTGTTACACCAACAATTTTCTGAACATATTGCCTAAAAACTATATAATTATTTACTAAACAAATCATTCATATATATAAATTACTAAATTTTGAAATTATTTTAGAAAAGAGTGGCCAATCATTGTAGGTATATCACTTTTTTCATGACAGCATTGTTTTCAAAATTTAATGTGATTGAAAACCCAATATATTTCATATTATACACAGTACTTTACAGCATAGTTACCAAATGAAACGGGCTGAATAATTCCGAAATTCGGCCCAATATATTTCATATTATACACAGTACTGTACAGCATAGTTACCCAGTTCGGCCTAATAGCGTTGAAGAATTCGGAAATTCAGTAATCCGATTGGATTCAATACTGTTTAGCATAGTTATCATATTCGAATAGTCATCAAATTCGAATTGATTCGTTACTTGAACCTCCAACAGCAAATTGGCACAAAGTAAAGTGACATCATACCAGATTAGATGAGCAGCTTTGGGCAAGGGAGATGGAGCAGGAAGAACGACCATACATAATAAATAGGAATTCTCGGTTGGTCGGTCGGCTGGGCCCCAAGTAACTAACCAATATCTTCTCTCCGATTTAATCTCAATCCATGTACTTTTGCTCAATTTCGATCTCGAACTACTGCTCGTGCCTTTGCTATAGATGTACCAAAAGTCGGAACACCTCATTGTTATGAAAATGTCTGGTGCAAGCAATGAGACAACAGATATGGCCAAGAATCTCGTCCCGGACGGAATGATACCTTGCTGGATCCCCCAGTCTGTTGAGAGAGACGGGGAAGGTTGGCTTGACCTGTCTTCCTGCCTTTACTGAATTAGGAAGCTCTAATTTGGGGTTATTCAATATTTTAATCTGCGATCCAACTAGGTGTTTTTCCTTACATTCATTGTTCCTTTGTTCTGATACCATAGAGATGGCAGGTTACATAGATAGTTGGGGATGGTGGGTGATATAGATAGTTGGGTACTATGGGAAAAGTAGTCGAATCCATATCTGACTCGTAGCCTCATATATGGGTCATGACAAACAGTAGGTGTTGTGCATCGATCGGGGTGTCCAACAGAAGAATAAAAAAGAATCTGAGTTAAAAGAAAGAAGAAGAAAAATAGAATTTATACAACATTAATGGAAATTAGAGACTTGTTACAATTATGTTTGTTTAGTTTGGTTTGGGTTTGTTGAGGTTGTTGAGAGATTCTCTCAACCTCTCTCACCAAGATTGGAATTAGTTGGATCTCACTCCAACTATATGTATCTCTGTTTATTGTGTGTAATATAATC
The DNA here is from genome assembly GCA_000966675.3 of Picea glauca. NCBI lineage: Eukaryota > Viridiplantae > Streptophyta > Pinopsida > Pinales > Pinaceae > Picea > Picea glauca. Next base: position 312,054 of record JZKD02S0353998.1, read on the forward strand.
AATTATTATATGAATTATTTGCAATGGATGTTCTTCCAATTTCTCATATGGTATCAAAGCCTAGCTGGACTTAATCCCTCACGGGAGTGCCAAGGAAGATGAAATAGTTAGGGAGATGGTTTTCTCTACATACGTAGATTAAGAGTGTTGAATTCTTTTGTTTGTGAGAGTGTTGTGTGTCTTGTAAGAAAACCGTTGCCACTGTTGCTGTTAGAGGAGGGTCGCATTGCCACGCATTTGAGAAATCGTCGGAGATCAAATATAACTCGTTAATATCTGTGCGTGTTTTTTGTTGTTCAGATCGCAGGAGATCGTAGTTGTTCAGACCTGAGAGAAAGAGTCGTTGTTTCATTTGTGAGCTGATGTGTGAAAGAGTCGGAATCTGAGATCAAAGGGAAGAGGAATCACGCTAAAGTTGTCATCAGAATCGACGATTGAGTTTGTTGTTGTGAAGGGGGTTTTGTAGACTCTTTGAAGCAAGGCATGTGCATTGAAGTCGGATCATCAATTGAATTAAAAGAAGAAGGCATGCTAATTTGTGGAATAATTGTTGGAATCGGTGCGGGTATTGGACGTATGTTCTGTATTCAAGTTCTGCTGCAATATATCAAAGAAACAGAGCTACTGGAACTTTATTATTTCTAGACGCATATCTAGATTGCAGCAAGTTCATTGTCCCATGGGTTGGTCGCTTTCTTGGTTTCATCCGTCAGAGTTTTATGTCAAATTTGTTATTTTTATATCGTCTCAGTTGTAAAGAAGAACCAAATTTTAAACATAGTGATGTAGTTCAAGCTTGTAGTTCTTGCGTGTTCTTCGGTGTCACAAAAACATGTTACTAGTTTGATTATGTCTAGTATGTTATAAGTTGTAGACTCTTGTTGTACTTCGGTGCTCCAAGATCGACAATTACAGGTTACCTTGTGAGTTTGTAAGTGTGTAGAAAGGTCAGTTATTTAACTGATTGTTGAAAACATTTCGTACTTAGATCGTTGTCCTATATAACTGTCGAAATTTTCTCTTCGAGGGAATTTCACAGATGGAAGTGTATCAATAAAATGGTTCGGTGTCGAGATTGTTCTTTAGGAAGTCGAGAAGTGTCAGTTTCACAAAGAGTGTCAAAGATGGTCAAAAGCGTTTTGACTTTAAATGTGTCAGTGGAAAGCTCGAAGAAGAGGAAGGAGAAAGAGCGGAAGTCGTGTGATTGCAGAGTGAGTTTCAGTGCTGAGGAAGACCAGACAGACAGAGGAAAGTTCAAGTGTCATAATTGTGATTAAGTATTATTGTAATATAATTTGTATAGTAAGCATTAAGGGAGGGTGTTAGGATTAAGCTTACTTAATTTGATTTGAGTTTGTGGAAAGATTCTCTCAACCTCTCTCACCAAGATTGGAATTAGTTGGATCACACTCCAACTATATGTATCTCTGTTTGTTTATTGTGTGCAATACAATCAATTATTGTGTGAATTATTTGCAATGGATGCTCTTCCAATTTCTCATAAAACTATCTCTGTTTTGTTTCAACAGATTATACAACATTAAATATATACTCTCAATTTTTTCTATATTGGATTTTAGGTGATCAATTTTTTTCAGTATCGAATCAAATTCGAATTCTTCGAACTTATAACTATGCTGTACGGTAATGTAAACACAGCAAGTGTGGCCGAAGATCCAGGAGTAGGAGGGCACTTCGACACTAATGCTATTCTTGATATTTAAACGTGTAGCCCCGTTAAGAGTAGTCCAGGCTAGGGAGGTGAATACTCACTCTGGGACCTGTGAATATCAGCAGGAGTTGCAGCGCTCTTAGTGGTCATCATGTTTTTGAATTCAGAAAAGTCTAGGAGCCCATTGGAATCGGAATCATAAGCGAATATCATCTTCTGGCAGTTGGCTACCTCTTCACCCTCCACAAATCCCAAATTACACAGCACCCGTTGAAGCTCGGTGGAGGATATGAAGCCGTCATTATTCATATCATAGACCTTGAAAGCCTCCATCAATTCCTCA
>JZKD02S0354043.1:5849-18921 GCA_000966675.3 Picea glauca
GACATCCACCCAAGCTTATTGTTACATTGGATGGTAATGTACTTCACATACTTTATTAGAGGATTACATTAACATGCTATAGGTGACTTTGTAGTTGTTTGATGAAGTGTGAAAACTTAGTTGAATATATTGTGAGTATTACATTCTTGTAGTATCTAGACTAGTAATACTTGGTTGCTGGAGTAAACAAACTAAGTTGAGTTTAATCAACCGAACATTGCTTTTAGTGCACTGCACTGCTCATGTCTTGGGATAAAAACATGTTTTCATATGGTGGACACAGATTTTCCTAAGCATCACCTTGATGGTAGTTTTATTATTTACCATTGCTCAATGGTGGGTGTTGTGATGACTAGAGGGAAATGATTAGTGCAAAGTATATATGTGTACCCATTGATTTTGACTGATGGATTTTGAGCACTAGAGCTACTGTGATGTCCCTTAGTGTTATGATGATACATTATTAGTGGGACTTGGTTTGCATGTCAAGGGCGTACAAATTTCATAGCAGACGATCCCTTTGGCATATTGGTAGTATGTGGTATGAGCATGGTACAGTGGTATGGTTGTTTCATATATTGATGGAGTGCCTAATATTGTCCTCATTGTTATATGGTTCTAGCATGGTTAGATTTGTTTTAACATGTTTTCATATGGTGCATGATTTAGCCTTAGCGCTTTACCCTCCTTGGATATACATCTAGGACTATTTCCACATTATCAAGTACATCTGATCAATCTTAGAATATCGGCATGATGTTACAATCATCAATACTCCCCCAGGGAAACATTTGCATTCCTACCAAGCTTGTCCCAGATAGAGGCTTAGTGCATATGTCAGCTATCTGATCATCTGTGGCTAAGTGATGGAGCCTCACTTCTCCTTCCTGCACCATGTCTTTGATGAAGTCTTGCAATATTCTTCATCTCAAACTCTGAAGTCAAATCCCTCTATCTGAGAGAATCCTTGGACCATGCTTCCGTCTGTTGCATGCCCTTTTGCATTCTTCAAAGTGTCACGAAACTATGTTGGCTTATTCTTGATCATTGACTCCCTCTGAGTTTGCCTCCCTCTCAGATTTATCTCTTATGACCTGCCCGGAACAAGAAACAAGAACAACAAAATCTCCATGGTATCCTTCATGGAAGATATTATGCTTAGATTCTAGGTCAGTAACCAAGAACATCTCTTAAAGAAGATCAACTTCATCTCGTAAACAATAAGCATTTACATAAGAACAAGAATATCTCCTAGAGAGGAGATCAAAATGTGTATCTATAGTATTAAGGGGTTAGTATAATGGTCATAACTTCAATAGATCAAGATGCAGCATAAGATCATAATAACTCCATAACAACTAGAGACATATCGAATTTTAAATAATCAAACCTTGAGTCTTCACTACTAGGGAGGGTGCGCTTGTTCCAGTGAATGTAATGAATTCAAAATCACTGATTGGACAAGGTATCTTGTACATCCCCTACAAACACACTCATGCTTTCCTGGATGATATAACTTGAAAGGAATATACAAGTGCATACCTTTGAAATTTGTAGTATTGTTCAACTTGTCTTCTAATCTGAAACTAGACACCATCTTGACAAGAAGAGGTTAGAAATTGAATAAAAAAGGTTCAATGATTAGAACAAGATAGAAACCCTGAAATTTCAACTTTGACCACAAAAATCAATTTTAACAAAAGTCAACCTTTGACTTTGACTTTGACCAATCAACCTTTGACTTTGACTTCGACCCAAAAACTCAAACTTGAAGTTTTTGCTGGCTGAGGGCACCAGAGGGTGCACTAGGCTAGCGCGCACTAGAATACCCAAAAATTAGGTCCAATGCTTCATTGAAAGTGCCCAAGAATTTAGATTTAGGGTTTACTACAACTGCAAAATCAGAAACCCTAGTTGTAGCTGCAACTGGTGCTACAATGAGCTTGACAAGGAACTCTCGATCTACCTTCCAACGGTTACACTGTTTTGAAGATAGTGTGGGCCCATAACCTATTAGAATAATATAGATGTTTTCATTTCACCATAGACAATGCTACACCATTGTCACTCAACCATAAGCACAAAGCCACCCTCAAGCACCTTAACCTTTGACAGAAATAATGATTCCAGGAAGCCACACCATAACCAACTGATAACCAAGAGAGCACACCTTTTCCAAGGGTAGTGCATAAGAGAAAGTACCAGAAAGACTAAACAAGAGAAAATTGTACAACTACAACTATTGCTCCTCCTCCTCCAAACTTGCGCACTATTTCTGGTTTCCCAAGTGAGAGTGAGTGAACAAATGAGCCAACATGTCCTCTATTTATATTAATCTGTCTAGTGACTTTTCTGGATGGGCCAACTTGACTTTCTGGTAATTATATTTTTTGTTTATCTTTTTCCTCTGAGGTCGACTTGTCTACCTGGAGGATAATACCTTAATATTATATATTATGTTGAGGCGACATGTCTTCTAGGGTTTTCACACATATGTTTAGGGTTTTTCTTGCTTCTAGAATATTCTATTATAGTTAAAGGTTACATTTGGAGGTTAATACCTCCTGCAACTACCATAATATTAACACTAACCTCCCTAACCCCTCACGTAGGTAGAATAATGTATTTCCATGTAATAAAGGCCAATATTAATAAGGCCTAGCAATAAGGAAGAATAAGTCAAATGTAAGAAGACATAATAGAAACTTCCGCTTCTAGAAGGATCTTCCTCTAGATTGTTTTGTTGGATAGATAGATTTAGTATAAATAGGAGTAGAGGGTATGCGAAGTTTTGTCTTGAGGATTATTGTAATAGAGCGTTGTTCTGCTAGAGGTTTCCCCCTCAAAGAGGCATTGAGTGAACAATGTTTCCTATCAATAAAGGTATTATTCTAGTGTTGTGTTTCATCTATTGTGTTGTTTCACTGTTGTTCTCTGCAATATTTATGTTTTCAACTATTATAATAGATCTGGTACCTTACAAGTGGTATCAAAGCACTTTCCTTGGCACAAAATTGTGGGTTAATTTTTTTCAGGGTAGAGACGTATTATGATGTCTTAAAGCTAAAGAGATCTGTCGTTCAACGCATAAATCTGCGCTCGGGGAGACATACATTCATGCACTACCTGTGGTACTTAAGCGCACATTGTTGGCCACCCTTGTAACCCATGTTGGTACCCATTCGAGTGGTAGCACATCAGACAACACTTGTATACAGATTGACCTAGATATCCTGAAGCCCTCCGTAGATAAAGCAATCGGTCGCCTCACTGATATAGTGCCACCGAGAACAACACTTGGGAAGATAGTCTCTAGTACCTGGATAGTCGGGTAATATGATTAAGGGCGCGGTCTAGCCTCTTTAGTTGGTGCCCTGAAATATTGTGTCGAGTACTATTGTTGGACCCCACACGTAAATCATAGAGCTATATCATAGGAGAAACCCTTCTCTGTAGAAACCCTGCATACCCTAACCCTTGGGACGAAAACATAAATTGAATAGACAAGATCTATTGCCGTGCAAATGTGCCTCCTGCATTCTAGTTGTGAAATTACTACACAAAACAGTTCGTCCTTCATTTTACTGGTGTCAGTGCAACTATTGCAGGGATCACTTTCCAAGTGACAGAGGAAGCTATGTCAACTACGACGGAGATACCTCTACAGGGAGAAAAATGGTTTAAAGGTATGCCATTAGATACTTCATGTTATATGGATTTCATCAAGCCTGAATATTAGAATCGAAAAATTGGAGCCGACATTCCTAGTGAGTATCTCCTGGAATCTTTTGAGAAACTTTTGAAGATAATCAGGAAGTACTTCACCTGTGAGGGAAGATTCGACAAGGTGCAACCATACCACATCATGTTACTGATGCATTTCACAGGGAGAAATCCCTTAAACTTACCTTTCTTCTTGTGTCGAAGCATGGGAAAGATGGCAGACAGTGTCCAAGCCAAAGCTGACCAGCCAGAGAACAACTTACTCCATTTTTCATTAATTAAGATGTTGATGGTTGAAGAGATGGGAAATTTGAACAAGGACTGGAATTCCTTTTTTATTTCGACAAACATTCCCATAGACCCTAAATGAGACATTCCTTTATCTATTGAGACATCAACACTTCATAGTTCAGAGGCGAGAAGAGGATATGTTACTGAAAGAAGAAAAGGAAAAGAAATGGAAGATGCATCACTTAGTCATCCAACATCCAAGAAGAGAAGTAAGTTAAGATTTACTGATGAAACTGAGGAGATCCAATCTCCCAGTAAACCGCGCAACAGGTCCTCTACCAAGAGATTTCCTATACCCACAAATCAGCTAGAGCTTGTTGAATGTGCAAACCAGGGAATTGATGAAAAGCAAGTGGAGTTAGGTGAGGAAGATGCAGATACTAAGGAGGTGAAACAACAACTAAGAAAGCTCAACACGTCATAGCCCAATTCTATTAAGAAAACAGAGAATTGAGAAGGCATTTAGCAGAAAAAATTCCTGAAACACCAACATCACAAAGTCAAGCAGGTCAGAGATCTCCTACCTCACCAACATGAGGAGAAAAGAATATAAATTGGCTGAAAAAGCAGCTAAGAGAGGCTTAAGATGTGATCATTGAACTCAGGGAGGAAAAAGGGATATCAGAGGAAAGAATCATGGAACATTTCAAGGAATGAAGACTAGTTATTGATGATGCATGTGCAACTCTTTTTGGCGCTCAATCAAAATTGAAAAGAAACGTGGCTTTGTTGAGACAGGTGAAGAATTTGAAAAGACAAAATTTGTCATTAAGAAGGACAAACAGGGCCTTACAACTGCAAGTGAGTTTGAACAAGGAAGCTACGAACAAACTGAATGATCTCGTTCTCTGCTACCAATTGGATTCGCGCATGCAACCTCAGCATGAAGATCTGTCGCGCGAAATCACTGCGCAGATTTCACAACCAGCATTTGCGTAGCAAAAACCAGAATTTACTATGCAACAGTGACAGTGTTGTCCAACAATACACATGTTGATTCATCACAACCGTATGATTGTGATTTTCTTAAAGAATTTATGACTGCAGATAACATCCCGAATAGTTTATGATTGCCAGATCGACTTTCCTATTTTTGGTCATTTTTGTAAAGGTTGTTGTTCTCTTTGAAAACAACCAGATCCATAACTCTAGGAGATAGTAGTTCGACTCCTAGCAGCTTAGTGTAGCTTTACTTTCTATATATAGGGACTATTTTGATGCAAAGAGAGGTGTGCGAGCAAAAGTATAGATATTTTGATCCTCTATGTAATTTCCTGAATCTAAAGAAATACAAATGCAGAAGTCTTGAGTTCCTTAAGAAAAAAGATTTTAATGGTGATGATCTGAAGCTTGTACCTTTCCTTGTATATATTTTCTGTGTATTCAAATTCATTTAAACTTCTCTTCTTTTTAAATTGGTAAATTTTAAAGTCCAGAATTCATTTAAGTGGTGCTCTACACTGAATTGATTTAAATTATGTCTATCTTCCCAGCTAAGATCATAATTCATCCATCGTGGTGCTCTGATTCTATTGTATGTTTATTTTATTCTTTCACCCTACATGATCAAACTAAACACTGAAGTTTATCACCTTGTTTAGCCTTTGTTCCTCTGAGGAGTTCTATCTACCAAGCATTATTCTATTTGTTTTCAGGGGTTGACTCCATAGCCCTAGAAGCACTATCTTTTGTCAGCAAACCTTTAAAAATTATCTTAAAGTTTTAAATCTAGCCATGTTTTTAAAGCAACCTGTCTATCGGAGATCAAGTCTCAGAGAGAACCCTCTCTAGATTGGAAATGCTAGTTTCCAGTCTTAAAGTTGGTTTGTAGGTTACCTTTGTAGATTGTTTCTTCAGCCCAACAATTTACTCAGCGTTAACATTTTGGCGTTGTTGCTGGAGACGAAATTGAAAATTTTCCCTGGGAAGAACGACTAAAAGCTTAGATTTGATTCCTGAGGGTAACAATGAATCAAACACCTTTTTGGCTGAATTTTTCTTACCCCAGTGGCTTCATTTAATAAGATCAATATATAGTTTTGTCTTTTGAGAAAATAAGAAATCCTAGCTCCTAAGAGAATTTACACTAGAAGGAACCCTGATCCAGAACCTATAGAATCTATGTCTAATCCTNTGGTAAATTTTAAAGTCCAGAATTCATTTAAGTGGTGCTCTACACTGAATTGATTTAAATTATGTCTATCTTCCCAGCTAAGATCATAATTCATCCATCGTGGTGCTCTGATTCTGTTGTATGTTTATTTTATTCTTTCACCCTACATGATCAAACTAAACACTGAAGTTCATCACCTTGTTTAGCCTTTGTTCCTCTGAGGAGTTCTATCTACCAAGCATTATTCTATTTGTTTTCAGGGGTTGATTCCATAGCCCTAGAAGCACTATCTTTTGTCAGCAAACCTTTAAAAATTATCTTAAAATTTTAAATCTAGCCATGTTTTTAAAGCAACCTGTCTATCGAAGATCAAGTCTTAGAGACAGCCCTCTCTAGATTGGAAATGCTAGTTTCCAGTCTTAAAGTTGGTTTGTAGGTTACCTTTGTAGATTGTTTCTTCAGCCCAACAATTTACTCAGCGTTACTGGAGACGAAATTGAAAATTTTCCCTTGGAAGAACGACTAAAAGCTTAGATTTGATTCTTGAGGGTAACAATGAATCAGACACCTTTTTGGCTGAATTTTCCTTACCCCGGTGGCTTCATTTAATAAGATCAGTAGCATAGTTTTGTCTTTTGAGAAAATAAGAAATCCTGGCTCCTAAGAGAATTTACACTAGAAGGAACCCTGATCCAGAACCTATAGAATCTATGTCTAATCCTGAGAAACTCTTGCACAAAAGAAAAGAAAAGATAGTCCAATCATTTGCTTTCCTAGACATAAATCTATCCTTACATAAAGACGGTTTAAAAAGTATTGATGACCTTGACTTTGATTTAAAATTTGAGCAAACATTGTTCAAATCCAGATTAGAATCTAAGTTGAATGAAATTATCTTTGATGAGAAGAAATTCCAGTCTTTGATTCCCACTGTCCCCATTCAGACTATTCCTATTCAAATTGTCCCTGCTCAGACTATTCAGATAGCCCAAAATCCTTCTAGAGCCATGGCAGCCAAATTGATCCTCTTGCCTTTCCTGCCCAATTGCATGATTTACCCCAAAATTATAATCAGAGAATCAGATCATTCGATGTTGAAGAAAATACATCAGCCCAAAGACACTTAGATTGGTTCAATGATTTTGTTAATATAGAGGAAGTAGATCATGAGGATGGAAAACTCAGGTTGTTCGCACAAAGTCTTTCAGGAGAAATGATCACCAAATGAAACAGTACAAGAGTTTTCAACTAGATTTATGAAATTCTATAACGCAATTCCTACGAAAGTTAAACCTCCTCCCGAAGCTGCTCAACTTTGATATGTTGATTCCTTTGACAATGAATTTGCCTTGTTGTTAAAAGAAAGAAGATCCAATACATTAGATGATATGATGAGCGATGCAATTGAAGTAGAGGTAAATTCGATGGCATCGGGGAAGATCAATCATAATCCTGACAGAGATGTGAAGAAAGTCCAAGGAGAAGCACATCCCTCGACTTCTCAATCATCAAATCAGAAATTTGATTTGATGATGAAGATTATGGAAAGACTCATGGAAAGAATATCCTTGGAAAATAAGCCTGCTACGAGGGATCAAATTGATTTTCAGCCCAGAAATCAAAATTTCAGAAGAGCTCCAGTTCCTCAGATCAGGCAAAGAGATCGGAGCAATCAAGGTGATCAACAAATAAAACCTCATTTCCAAAAGAACTATGCAAATGAAGATTTTTATCAACCAACTGAAGACAATATGCATTGTTGTGACGATACATAAACAAATGTGTTCTTAATTGAAGACGAACATGATCAATTTATGGATGCAAATGATAAGTTTATGCAGGATAATGATGATATGTTGTCATTGGAAACATAAGAGTTTAGGAAAGGATACCACAATGTTATTATGCAGCTTTAGAAACAGTATAACCTCAGAAGTAAAAAGGTGCCTCCAAATCTTCCAAAGACAAATCCTACAAGGGAACTTCTGATTAATATACCTTCTTCAAGCCAACCGAAGAAAGATAATTCAACAAAGGATGCAATGGAGAAAGGAAAATCCAAAGAATAACCCCCAAAGAAAATACCTGAGGCAAGAAAGGAAGCAACCATCAAAGAGGTAGAAAAGGCTCAATCTCCTTTTAAATTTGAAAGTGAAATGGTTAAAATCAAAATTTATGTTCCATTTAATGAGTTGATTAAGAATGGAGAATATAGAAATCAGATCATTAAAATGATAAAAATGGAAGAATCCCCTGACACCTTGACTGTACAAGATTATCACCCTGCTATCTTGTTTTTCCCATGTGTGGAGGATAGTGTCAATGTTGATGATGTTCCTCCTTTCTATGTCAGTCTTAAAATTCATGACATGACCTTACATAATGCCATGTTAGATTCAGGAGCATCACATAATCTAATGCCCAAGGTGGTCATGGATGAGTTGGGACTAGATATTACAAGACTTTATAAGGATCTTTTCTCTTTTGACTCAAGGAAGGTGAAATGTTTGGGTTTAATCAAAGACCCGGTTGTATCATTGTCTCAAATTCTATCAAAAAATTTGATCATGGATGTAGTGGTTGTTGACATCCCTCCTAAATTTGGCATGTTGTTATCTAGATCTTGGGCTGCAAAGTTAAAAGGGACTTTGCAAATGGATACGTCATATGCTACTATCCATGTTTTCGGCCAAGAAAGGAGGTTGTATAGAGAAGTACTGCTTAAGTACATGGTGAGTAGCAAAACCCAACCAAATAATCATCCCATTTACTTTGTTGATACTAAGGTTGGTTCCTTTATTTTCTATAATGACTTGAGTTTTGAAGAGGGGGAGCCAACAACTGTCATAGCTATCAAAGACAAAACTGATCATCAAACAAAGGAAATTACAAATCCGCAAAACAGTGTAGAAGATGAAATGTGGAATATGAGCTTTGATGGAGCTGCTAGCAGGGAAGGAGCAGTAGCTGGTGTGTGCATTAACCCTCCCAAGATAGGTACAAAACTCTGTTCTTACAAGCTTAATTTTGATTGTACCAATAATATGGTTGAATACGAGGGATTGATTCTGGTATTGAAGACTTTAAAAGAATTGGGTGCTAGGAGGATAGTTGTACATGGGATTTTGAGCTTGTTATCAACCAGGTAAAGGGTATATATTAGTCCAAGCATCCTAGATTGAGATCATATAGGAATTTAGTGCTTGATCTTCTTAAAGATTTTTCAGAATACAATTTGTCGATGATTCCTAGGGGGGAAATAAAATTGCATATGCTTTGGCTACTTCAGCTTCGGTTTTCAAAATTCCAATTTTTCCTAATAAAAGGTATGAAATTGAAGTCAGGCATAGGCCAACAGTGCCCGGTAACATTAAATATTGGAAAAATATTTGAAGATGACAAACAAGTAGAAAGATTCCTTCATATGAGTGATGAATTTGCTAATTTAAATATTGATGATGAGTGTTGTTGTGAAGAGATTGAAGATGCAGTTGTGTTCAACAATGATGACATTTTTCAGAATCAGATTGTTGGAAGAGATATAGTGCAACTCAAAAATAACATTATTCCCAAAGGCTTGGTCCCATTGGAAAATCTTTTTGACAACAATGATGTAGCCATAATTCCTAAAATCACTGTAATTGGAAAATCTTTTTGACAACAACGATGTAGCCATAATTCCTAAAATCACTGTAAATGATGAGGATATAGAAGATTGTGACATTGGGACTCAGGAGCATCCCAAGATCATCAAACTATCAAAAACGCTCAGTCCAGAAATTAACAAGAGGTATATCAGTCTTATGAAGGATTTCCCTGATGCCTTTGCATGGAGTTATGAAGATTTAAAGGTCTATGATACTAAGGTAATTCAACATGTAATTCCTATCAAGGATGATCATAAACCGTTCAATCAAAAGTTGAGAAGAATAAACCCTCTGATGTTTCCATTGATTGAAAAGGAGGTAAGGAAACTAATTGATGCCAAAATTATTGTGTCCTTGAGATTTTCCAAGTGGGTAGCTAACCTAGTGTCTGTTAGGAAGAAAAGCGATGAGATAAGATTATATGTAGATTTTCATAATCTAAACATTGTGTCTCTCAAAAACAATTATCCACTTCCTAAGATGGATTACATCCTACAGAAGGTGGTGAGATCTCAGAAGATATCAATGCTTGATGGTTTCTCTGGTTACAACCAAATTATGGTGCATCCGAATGACCATGAAAAGAAAAGAGGCACTTTCATGTATGCAAAAATGCCTTTTGGGATTATGAATGCTCGAGCAACTTTCCAAAGGGCCATGGACATAGCCTTTGTCGATGAAAATGATAAGTTTATTTTTATTTAGTTAGATGATATCACTGTATTTTCAGATTCCGATGATCAACATCTCAAACATCTAAGAAGAGTTTTCCAGAAATATAAAAAGTTTGGCATCTTATTGAATCCAAAATATTAAAATTTGGAATGCAAGAAGGAAAATTGCTTGGACACATCATTTCAAAGGAAGGGATAAAAATATACCCCGGCAGAGTTAATGCAATTCTAAAGATCGACACTCCTAGGAGCAAGAAAGAGGTATAGTCTTTCCTAGGAAAAATGAATTTTTTGAGAAGGTTTATTCCTAACTTGGTTGAGATCATAAAGTATATCACAAATATACTTAGGAAAGACAATGAAATAAAATGGACTCATGAAGCTATGAAGTCTTTTGAAGATATTAAAATGGTGTTGACCAAAGCTCCAGTGTTAGCCAACCCGAATTTTGCAAAATATCTTGTTTTCTTTTGCTTCAAAACACACCATTGCTAGTGTTTTGTTGCAAAAAGATGATCAGAACTTTGAAAGGCCTATAGCTTATTATAGTAGGACATTGATAGACTCCCCACTAAGGTATGACATCATGGAAAAACAGGTATATACCTTGGTGAAATCCCTTAAAGAATTTATAACTTATATCTTGCATTCCCATGTCATTGCTTATGTGCCTAGCAATTCTGTAAAATATATTTTGAGTCAGCCTGATCTTGAAGGGGGAAGGGGAAAATGGATAGGATTAATGTTGGAGTATGACCTCGAAATCAAACCTACAAAGTTGATTAAAAGTCAAGGGCTTGCAAAATTGATGGCGTTGTCAAATTGTGATGTTTTGGGAATCAATTTTATTGTTGATTTATTAGAAATTCAGAAGAAGTAGCAGTCCCACAAATATCCCAAAAGTTCCTTGATTCTCCTTGGTATGTTGATATTATTTATGTATTAAGAAATTTACAAGCTCCTCTTGAGTTGAGCAAAACCAAAGCTAATTTTTTAATTCGAAAGCAACAAAGTTTTGCATTCTAGACCATTCTCTGTATTGGAAAGATCCAGGTGGGTTCTTGCTAAATTGTTTGCTGAAAGAAGAAATGAAAAAGGCTATCAAAGAGTTTCACAAAGGTGACTGTGGGGGACATCGTTATAGGAATACTATTGCGCACAAAATATTGAGGGCATGGTTCTATTGGCCCATTATTTTTTCTAATGTCTACAAGGAAGTTTCTAGCTTCCATGAATGTCAAATCTTCGATGCAAAAGGAAATTTGCAACCCCTACCTTTAAAGCCTATCTCTGTTGAAGCACCATTCATGAAATGGGGTCTTGATTTTATAGGAGAAATTCATCTGCCATACTCAACTCAGCATAGGTGGATACTGACAGCCATAGACTACTTCACCAAATGGATCAAAGCAATCCTCACAAGGCAAGCTACTGATACTGTCATCATTCAATTTTTAGAAAGTAATATTTTGTCTAGATTTGGTTGTCCAATCAAGATCATTACTGACAATGCATCGGCATTCAAATCCAAGAAAATGGAGAAATTTTGCAGTGACTATAATATAACTCTTGGACATTCGACAGGTTATTACCCAGAGGGTAATGGGTTGGTTGAATCATCTAACAAAATATTGACCATGATTATTAAGAAACTTCTGCAGGAGAACAAGAAAGCTTGGCACAAAAAGCTCATCTATGTGTTATGGGCTGACATAATTACCACTAAAAGGTCTATTTCCACATCGTCTTTCCAGATTGTATATGGAACAAAGGTAGTTTTTCCTACCTCATTAGGACTGCCAATGATGAGATTGTTGCAAGAACAAGAAGTTGAATCAAATGATGCTTTAAGGAGAATAAACCAATTAATCCATGTGCAACAAATGAGAGAACAAGTCTTCAATAAATCACAGTTGCACCAAGATAAAATGAAAAGAGATTTTGACAGACATATTAATGAAGATGATTTCAAGGTGAATGATTTGGTACTGTAGTGGGACGCAAGGAATGAAGACAGAGGGAAACACAGGAAGTTTGATCATCTTTGGCTAGGACCATTCAAGATTGTTTCATACCATGGGAACAATGCATATTTGCTACAAGAGCTTAATGGAGATCTTATTGGTGGGGGACCTGTGAATGGCAGGTTTCTCAAACATTATCTTGTTTAAAAAATCTTTCAATCTCTTCATGTCATTGTAAATAATCATTTTATTTTCAGATGAAGCATTTCAAATCAATAATCAGCAGAAAATTGAAGCCGAAGTGAAGGCCCTAAGTTTATGTTGAGTTTGGTCAAAGTTGTGTCAAGGGAGTTTTGTAAATGAGTTTATTTTTTCAGTTTAGAGTTTTGAGTCAAATAAAGCTCAATGGTCAGGCACTTGGTCTATTGTTCTTTGCTACCTCACTGGGAGGATAGCATCCCCATTGGAGCCAGTTGTTAGCACCATGTTTTTTGTAGTTAGAGTCAGAGGTTTGTCCAAAAATTTTCAGAGCCATGTCTTGGTTTTTGTAAAAATCAAAGATTTCCTGAATAAGTCGTAGTTGGTTGTCAAAGTTTATGAGGTCAGTGACCAATTAAAGAATGGTTTGAAATGTTGAGTAAGGAGTTTGGCCATAAATCG
>JZKD02S0354054.1:6219-18920 GCA_000966675.3 Picea glauca
GGGTGTTGTATCTGCATGTGCATTTTCCTTCATGTCCAAATACCTTCATCAATCTTGCGGTCCAAAACCCATGACTAGGGTTGACATCAATGACAACAACCAATCTTCCAACACGCAGATCACAGCCCCAATGGAAAAACTGTTAAGGAAGGATACAAAGTATCAATGGAACGATGATTGTCAACATGGTCTGGATACCCTGAAGGAAAGGATGGTTTTCGCACCGATATTAGTATTTCCATCCTGGGAAAAGACATTCCATGTGCATGTAGATGCATTAGCGATAGCACTGGGAGATATCTTAGCATAGCCAGGAGTAGGAGACTTGGATCATCCGATAACGTTCACGAGCCAAAATCTATCCAACTTGGGACATAATTATATCATGATAGAAAGAGAAGGCCTAGCTATCGTCTATGCACTACATAAGTTCAGACTTTACCTATTGGGAAAACACTTTAAGATGCTTATAGATCACTCAACCCTGAAATACCTAGTCAACAAGCCAGTGTTGGGGGGGAGAATATGTCGATGGTTACTTTTATTTGAAGAATTTAATTTTGAAGCAATAGTTAAACCAGGGAAACTGAATGCAGGACCTGACCACCTGTCCAAGGTCACAAATGGAGAAGAACCTACGAATCTAGAAGACACCTTTCTGGATGCACTGTTATTCTCAATACAGATTGATGATGACTACTTCACAGAGATCATCTAGTACTTAAGCACAAGTACTGCGCCACAAGAATTACCAACACGTAGAAGAAGAACCTGGTAGTCCGCGCAGCCAAATATCAACTGATCACAGGACACTTATACAAGATGGGCATAAACATCATCTTAAGAAGGTACGTATTAGAGCATGAACAACCAAGAATCTTAGCAGAAGCCCATGATGGGAATCACAGGAGGGATTTATGCAGGAAAAGCTAATGCGCAGAAGTTACTACGTGCAGGACTATGGTAGCCAACGATTCACAGGGACTCGAAAGAATGTTGTCAGGGATGTGATGTTTGTCAAAGGGGTAGGAAAACCCAACATAAGGGACGAGATGCCACTATGACCATAAGTAACATTACAGGATTTTGAAAAATGGTCAATTGACTTTGTGGGAACAATTAACCCACCAGCCAAAAGAACAGGGGCAAGATACATTATCACTGCAATGGATTACCTAACAAGATGGGCAGAAGCTGCACCAATAAAAGATTGCAGTGCAAATATAGCCGCACACTTCTTGTTTGAACAAGTCATCACTAGATTTGGATGCCCAAGAGTTTTGATGAGTGACCAAGGCACACTCTTCATAAACAACGCCATTTGCGCACTGACTGAAGAGTTTGAGGTTCATCACCAGAAGAGCACACCGTATCACCCACAGGAAAATGGCATAGTAAAAGCCTTCAGCAAAATCTTGGAGAATGCAATAACAAAGATCTATAATGTCAACAAAGATGATTGGGACCTCAAAGTACCAACAGTATTATGGGCGTATAGGACCACATGCAAAAAGTTGATAGGGCACACACCATTCAATCTAGTCTATGGCCAAGAAGCAATGGTGCCATTTGAATTTTTAGTACCCATCTTACGCGTAGCAGCTATCACACAGACAGAACGAGGCACAACACAGGAAAGACTGAATCAGTTATTGTGAATGGAGGAAGACTGAATCCTGGTAGGATTCCATCAACAAGTGTAGAAATAAAGAGACAAAGCTTGGCACGATCAACACATCAAGAAGAAAATGTTTAAGGAAGGAGATCTAGTATTTCTCTATGACAGCAAGTTGTTTCAGCACCCGGGGAAGCTCAGAATGCATTGGTTAGGACCATATGAGGTAAAATCTTTCACAGACGGAGGAGTTGTATAGTTAAGAGATTTAGAAGGCACAGACCTAAGAGGAATGATCAATGGGAGCCGACTGAATTTGTACAAGGACGGTCGACCACCCACCACACAGTAAAATAATAATAATAATAATAATAATTTTAAAATAAAAAAGAGAACAAAAAGGAAACAAGACTAAAAAGAGTGCAGCGCACCGGAGAGAGAAAGGCCACATCAAGTTCGAAACATGAATTCGGAAAAGGCATGAACAATAGTTACATACAACAGAAAAACTAGTGGGAAACGGAAAGTCGGAAAAAGAAGTATGATAGGACAACACTAAGCAGAATTAAAGGACGGTAAGGAATGATGGGACATCACATTAAACACGCCAACAGGATACGGCAAAGCAAACATAATGGCAAGTACAAAACCGCCGCAGATGCATTGAACCCATAGTTATGAGGCATTAAACACATAATGGAGGAAGTGTCCTTGACAAGCTTTGTGACTAGCCCATACAACACACGAGCACGGGAACGATTGATCTATTCGCGAAAGGAAAACAGAGCAAGAACAATAGTAGCCGGAACGACCAGAGCAAGACCAAAGAACTCCCAAAAATTATTTGAACTTAGAAAATGTTCGATAGTCACCACTATGGCAACACCGAAGCCCACAAAAGCAAGTCATATAGTCAGACCAACTAGGGTACAAACTAGGTCACGAGGACCACTGGAAGAGAACGAACAACACCAGCGCGAGATCATAGACATCAACAAAATCCCATCCCCGGAGAGGACACCAGTGAAATCTACACCGATAATAGAATAAATTCAGTAGCCACAAGCAGAGGCCATGAAAGTGGATATGCCAGCAACAGCGTAGGCACTTCATAACGAGGAAGTGGAAAACCCATAGGAAGTGCAGCCAAAAAGCATCGAAGAATCCCTAGAGATTAACGGAATGACACAAAATCTAGAAGCACCAACGCAACCAGCTGAGTCGCAAATGACCATCTTAGGTCAACCAGCAGAGGAGATCACTGCCAATGCCTTGGCTTGGCCAAAATGGCTAATGGGGGAACAAGTGGAAGTTGTTGGAACTTCGAACCGACCACCGCAAGAGGAAGAAAAAATTCAGATATCGTGCTCGACCCATAAGAAACCTGCAGCAAAAATTATTCTACCACACATACTAGCTGGAGTACAGGTAGAATCGGAGCTCCTGGGTCATGTCGGGAAGCTCAAGTATTCCGACCATGACGTATCATATGAAACCAAGTTCCTGAAACTTGTACAGAGGGTCTTTATGCAGACCAAAACTGTAAACCAACTTGGAGAAACGATTAGCCATCCACACCAGTGGGCAGTTGGGCTGGACAGAACATGAATCTTAGGTTTGTTGAAGCTACCACATTTTGATAAAGGTCAGTACACAACAACATGCATCAAATAGTTGTTAGAATTCACACATGGAGGGGACATATGGTTGGACAAACCAGTCCCCATAATTGTTAATCTTATCACACAAATCACAGGGTTACCAACCTAGGGTATGGATCCTGCGTTCATTCTGGATGAAAAATCCACAGAGAAAATGTTGGTAGAAGAGATGAAGAATAAATATGGTAGAGCCAGAGGAATGAGGGGCATCATAATCAAACGAATAAACAACACAACTACACAACTTGGCGCAAAGATATTAGCTTGCAAATTGCTCAGAAAATGTCGCAAAGAGGAAGTACCAACAGGAGTCATTGCAGTTGCAGCTCAGTGCAAAGAAGGCACCTCTGTGAGCTGGGTGCCATATCTATTGAACTTGTTTCAAGAGGATTGCAAGGATGTGTGGGACCTAGGCACATAGTTTCATTACTTGTGGTTGATTACTCTAATAGCCTTCATGGGATGGCGAGAACTAGGGCATGTGGTCTTTTGTACCAGACCATAGCTAGTGGGAGCAAGATACCTCTTACTGAGATTCAAGCCACAGGCTAGGAATAAGAGGGAGAACGGGGTCATATTCGAAGCATACCTACGAGAAATACATGAATCTATCAGACGATCATGGAGAATAACATAAGAGGTTATCATGCGATATGCGAACATCACCAATTTCTGGGCCACAAGATAGACAATGTGGATACAACCAAGGAAGGATCTAGATAAAAAGTGGCTACAAATGCACTACTGCATCATAGAGGGTGATATCGACATGGTCATCAGCGAATGGCCTGATGAATGGATGATCCCAACCATTACTCGGGAAGTGCCATAAATAACGACAGAAGGAGAGGAAGAACAGACAGAAACATAGCCTCCGGAAATCCAAGTGCCCAAGAAACCAAAAATGGGCCAAGGCAAGATGACTCAGGCAGACAAAGGGTTCAAGCAGATAGGGACCCAAAAGGGGAAGAATGAAACTAGAAAACCGACCAACGAACAACCAAACAAGCTAAGGGAGCGAGGGAGACCACGCCAAACCCCATCACACAGGAACTAGGGGGAAATAAGAGACCAGTCACGAAGGAAGGAGGTGCGCGCAAGAAATCAAAGGTGCAACGAGCATAGCCAAATTATATGATCACTGAGTACGATGGGGAAATGATCGCCAGAATGGTCCAGGATTTCTTAGCAGAAGATTTTGATCATGCATCACATCACAGGGATAAACTGCAAAAAGAGCTGGCAGAAATGGGACAGTTCCTCAAGAAATTCGGTGAAGCACAGACAACAAGCAACAACAGAGGCACAAAGACACCGACAATACAGACCAAAGAAAGAGTGGAGGTAGAAGAATGAGACCCATTCCACCCCATGCCACACACAAATGCAACTATTTACATCAAATCTAACATGCTATGCATGGATGAAATCGTGGGGTAGAAACCCCTAAAGGATTTGGACCACATCCAGTTAGTCTTGACATGGATGCCATCAAGGGAACTACACAAGTTGCAGGTTACTGTCGACCACAGGGTATAGTCTCGTGCAAATAAAAACTTAGTCGAGCTACAACAAGAAACAAAGAAGCACGAGGTGCTAAAAACTTCTATGAGCAGGCCAAGCTCAAGACTGAGGAGGAAAAAGAACGTAGGAATGAACTAGAATGAAGAGTGGGAGGACTTTTTGAGAATCCCCGAAGCACCGCACAAGGGAATGAACTATCGGTAGTAGGAAAGATTGACCAAATTGCGTAGGCAATTGATCAATATTAGAAGGATATCAAGAATCTCCATGAACAGCTCACACCAACCGCTCCACAGGCAGTGAAGGAGAAAAGAAATCAGGAAGCAACAATGCAGCTACAGAAGAATGGACAACAGGTTAGCACAGCAGTTGAATTTCTCAATAAAGCAACACAACTTTGGATAAGGTTGGAGGAGGATCCACAGGTCCAACGCTGGGAAAAGGAAGAGGAAAGGATCAATCCAATGATCCAAGAACTTAAACAGAGGCAAAAGACCATACCAATCCTAGAACGAGTCAAAGGGATGCAGGAGATAAAGAAGATATAGGCAGAACTTATCATTGCACAAACACAGAAATAGGAGCGTCATGCTCAAAAAGAGCCACTACAGAAACGGGTAGCATAAACACTCGCACAGACACAGACCCAGATGGAATGTGCAGGATTGTTGAGTGATGAAGTGGTAGTTCAGGTAGTAGACACCATCAAGGAAAAGATTGTGCAGGCACTGACAAAAGCATCAAAGCTCAAGGAAAAGTTCCAGATGATCACCAAGGAGATCGAAGAAGCTCAGAAGGATTAGGTGGCTTGGGACAAGTCACATGTCAGTGTTGGGGGCTTGTTGGCACTAGGCCGGACTAGAAAGGAGAATGATCATGGCAAAGAAAGTGTGCAGAAACAAAAGTAATAGCTGGAAGGTAACATAGCATGCACACGTGCAAGAAAGCATGCACAAGGAAAATGACAGTTGCAGGAAGAACAACACGTGTGCATGGGAGGAAGACCTAACATTGGTAGGGATAGGTTTTTGGTAATACATTGTAAAATGGCTGAAGATATCGATATATATAAATAGAGAGACATAGGTATCATAGAGAGGTTGATTCGCTTTTGTATTAGTACAGTTTTTGTAATGATCTATCGTAGCTATGTACGAGTTGTTGCGTTATGTAATATGGTTATGAACCAATTTTGTAAGATGTTGAGATAGAACAGAGGAGAGGAGAAAGATATGAGGATTAGATCGTAGGATGTGGAGCCTGGTTCAATCTAGTTCGCTTCATACAAATCTTACCCATCATAGGGAATTGTAAGCGTGTGACGCTAGAGATGTAGAAATATCATAATAAAAGAGCCAAGAGCCAAAAATTTGTGGATGTAGCCCAGGAGGGGGTGAACCACGGTAATATTTGTGTAATGTGATAAATGCATTTATATCTTTATTTGCTTTCAGCAGTGAATTGTTATGGTTAATGAATGAGTTAATGCATTGTTATGAAATACGATTGTGTTGTTCGGGGAACTAAACCATGAAGGGTAGATACAACCCCGTGTGTACTAGTAGATTGTAGTCATAATTCATAGTAGATGGCTCATATTAACAATCGCCTATCTCATACTGAATCCTAGACTATAAACACCTGAGTCTTACAACCAACCATTTAAAGATATCTTGGGTGAGACTGCGCAGTGCACTTTGTACACTGTGTTGCTTTCTGGTTTACCAGAAGGGCCGATATTTTTAGAGGCTTTGTTGGAAACCCGAAAGACATGAACCCTGGTTCAATAAATTAGATAGTAAAAGGAAGCAGTTTAAGCCCAACAGAGAATATCATTGCTCAGAGGATTAGCAAGAAGACCAGGAGGAAGACCCATCTTGAATATCTGGTCAAGTGGAAGAGACACCCAATAGAATATGCTAGTTGGGAAAATGAAGCTGATATCTAGAAGCATGGAAAGTCGGTGTAGGAGCTCATGGACAGAAGTCCATAATTTTTTTTCCAGGGGAGTATGATGCAAGAGCATCGTCAGCGAGCACACGTGGTAGGACAACTCAGCAGCTGGGGATCATTTCAGAATATAAAATGCTGGGAGTTACTGTGAATCATTTGGAGCTGATTGTAAAAATAGAAGAAGATCAAGCGCTTGGAATCTGATGATCACGAGGGATCTGGGAGTTTCACTCCTAACCTTGAATGTAACAGAACTTAGGTAGCACTTGTTTTTCTTTTTGAGTAGACGAGTAGTCGGGGGGAACGTTAAGGACCCTTTGAGATAAATAGAGGTTTTGTATGCCCAAATGAGGTTGTTGTGAGTTAGTAGGAAAATTCTGTGTTTTTAGTTGTTGTTTGATCATAGTTGTAGCCATTTACTTTGGAATGAATATAACAAAGGAAAAATGATCCAAATGCATAGTGTTGGTACTGTTTGCAATTCCATGTTATTGTTATTTTCATTAATGAATGAGTTTTTGTTTCGAGTATCTGAAACTGTAATATGTTAGTATGAGTTTCAATTTTTCTCTTCTGTAAGTTATGCAAGGAGTGCATGTAAGAAAGTATTTTCCGACTCGAATCTCAAAAGAGATAGTGTGGAAATTTTGTATGCAGAGTGTGCATACTAAGCGCAAGGAGTGCGCGTAGACGCGAACTTGTTTCATGTTCGAAAGCTCAAGAGATCGAGCATGGACTGTGCTAGGAGGGCACTAGAAAGTCTTTTGAAAGAAGCAAAAGGGTCGAGTCCCTTAGAAACTAAGTAAGTTGAAAACTTAGGGAGAACCAGTGAAAGTTTGCACGCAGATAGAAGGTGTGCGCCAGGGTGAAGTAAATTTCATTGAAGAAATCTCAGAAGGGATAACACTTTCTAGAAGTGCAGACGAGGTCCAAGAGTCGGACTCTTAGGATGAACAAAGGGTGAGGCCTTTGGATACTTAGAAATTATTATAAGTCAGGGAAAGTCAGAATCTTAGGAGGGAGAGCGACAATGGTCATTGGATCACCGATTCAGAGGACCAACAACCGTCCAATCAAATCAAGGTGTGTGAGCCTTAGTGTTTCGCACACATAAGAGAGGGGACTTGCCAAAGTTCCTAAGTCCCGAATTAATTTGGGACCGTCTGATCATCCGAAGTAAATCTCAAGCCTCAAATCATCCAAAGAAAATCTCAAGTGTTGGATCATCCGAAGTAGATCTGAACTGTCAGATCTGAAGAAAAGGTGGTGTGAATCTGTGGATCTCGGATAAAGACCCAAAGTAAATGTCAATCATTCGATCCAGAGGGTAGGTGGCATAAATCTGTGGGCTC
The DNA here is from genome assembly GCA_000966675.3 of Picea glauca. Classification (NCBI taxonomy): domain Eukaryota; kingdom Viridiplantae; phylum Streptophyta; class Pinopsida; order Pinales; family Pinaceae; genus Picea; species Picea glauca. Next base: position 14,325 of record JZKD02S0354054.1, read on the forward strand.
TGGGTAAAGACCCGAAGTAAATATCAACCACCCAATTCAGGAGAATGAGATCTGAATCATTGGTTTGGAAGAGGCAGATCTCAGCCGTCAGTCCAGAAGCACCGTCATGATTGTAAGATCGATGGGCATGCTCGATTTTGGGGCCAGAAGGTGTCCGAACATTAAAATTTTGAGGGCAGGCCACAATCAAAACCATGGTATTGATGAAGAGGTACGTGGCAACTAGAGGTAGATTGCGAGGAGAAAAGAAGTTGATCCCAAACCACTCTTGGACATGCCCACAATTTTTCACTTACGCAAGGACATAGCCTGAGGTCACATGCGACAAGGAGCTAACGATAAGAGAGCTCACACCTAAAACCTGATAGTTCAGTCGCGCGAAGAAGGAGGTTGTGGGTACCATAGAACCTGCAACAGAGGACCAAAAGGACCTATGGTAATTCGTAACTCAGACCATCAAGTTCTTAGAGAGCCAATTCGACCTGAAGTTTAAGATCCTTGACCGGGAGGTCACGTAACCCTTAGGAGAGAAAGGGGGGGTTGCATCAATGTCCTCCTATGTCCCACCATAACTAGCAATCAATTCACACATCATGCACAAGACAAAATATGAAATTAATATCATTCTCATAATTTTGAGTTTTTTTTGTTACAAAGTTTTCATTTGGCTATGGATGAGGGTTTTGATATTTTTCTCTCTGAATTTGTACTTTCATTTCAGATATGCTTTGTGATATTCCGTGATTTATATTGCATATTCATATCTGAGCCTCTAGATTCAAATTTGTTGAATCCAACAAATACAAACAACATAGGTTTAAGATTGATTAATTTATATAGGTTGTTGGGATTTTGCACTAATTTTTAATCGGTAGATTTCAATGATTTGGGGGATTTTCGAATTCAACGGGTTTTCATTCTATTAAGAGTGAGGGTTTCTTATATTCACTCCTGCATGCATGCATTCACTATGGATTCTGTATTCGTGAGATTTGTTGAGTGGTATTACGGTTTGTATGGGTGCAATTTTGAGATGAGAACCCCCAGGAATAGAGAGATGGTTGAAACCAATGAAGATTGTTGGCTGGTTAAATTGTTGGATCGAGTATTATGGCTATTACCTACAAGTATCCAAATATTTTTCTCTAGGTTTAAATAATTTGGGGATTTTGTTTTCCATATTTTTATATGGTAAAACAAAGGTATGCTCTCTATATATGTATTTCAATATCAAATTATTAATGAAGAGAAAACCCAAATTGGACATTTACAATTGCTTTGGTTTTATTTGTCTATGAAATTTGACCCTGTATTAAAAAACATTTTTATTTTTATTTTTTATGGGTTTAATTTTCAGAATTGAATCTAAAGGTTAGATGGCTAAGCTTTTTATTTTTTTTCCATAGCCTCACTGTAATTCTGACAGAATCTCATTCAAATCAGAATAATTTTCTCCTTAGAAATAAGCTTTCTGAAATGTGTGAGTCAGTTTGTAATTTCCCAGAACTTTTAGACAGGGTTCAAATCACAAGTTTTGTTTGGAGTTAATGAAACTAATCTCCTTCATTTTCAAATTCTTCAAGAAACTCTACAACAAGAAGTCAAAATTTTGATATATGTTCTTAAACCATAAATATGAAATGTTATTTGAAAATTTAATTAAAAAAAATAAAAAAATTCTGAACATGATAATATTTTTCCACCTGTTACACAAGTTTTTGATTAGAAATTTTGTTATCCATGACTCTTTGCATTATGAAAATAAAGGTGTTATAAAGTTGTTAGTGCAAGTAGGAGAACTCAAACAAAAATATATTAAGATCAAAATCTTGTTGGTAATTGATATTTTTATTTCAGATTTATGAAATTTGCTTCATTAAATGCCCAACTCTTATATTTAGATGTTTGTTTGAAAAACATGCATTAGTTATGATTTATTTTGTTTTTAATAAACCACTACAAAATTTCTGAAATTTTGTAGCTATTTCTGAATTTTATCGTTTATTTTTGTTACTTATGGGTTTTTGTTTATAACGGGAGGTATGAAATGAGTGATGTGGACCCATATTTTTGCATCATGACTCTTCACAAATCTCGAGAACAAATCATGAAGAATATTAATTGGTGTTCATTAAGACTCAAGATTATTTTTTTTTAAATAAATCTTTGTACTATTTTGTATATATTTAATTATGTTTAGCCTATAGTTTGAAAATTAAAACAATTTCATAATTTCTCATTCATAATTTTAATGGAGAATAACTACTTTTAGTTATGGAAGGTAGTTACATTTTTTATGAAACTCTTTTCATAAAAAAAAAGAGAGAAAGAAAACTAAGAAAAGGGCCCGATATGTAATTGAAGGGGAAATTCTTCTACAAGATAAAGGCTACATTACATTGTTGTATGGTGGTATTTTGTTGCTGTGGAGGACTATATAAAATATAGAGTTATTCTAATTTAATAGAAGGTTTCATTTATATGCATTACTATAAGAATTGTCTACTTGTTATTATTTCATTTTATTTACTGGGTTTTGATTCAAATTATGTTACGAATTAGTGTATTAATAATTAATTGTAACATTGTTGTTAATCTTGGTTATGTTATACTATTCATAATTATGTAAAGCTATATTTGGAGAACTTGACAAGATTTAAATTAGCATTAATTTTGAGTTCACTGAGACTTGATGATGATAACTGATAACTATTTGTTACTTTACCATAATCTTGTCTTGTATTATGTTATATTGAATCAAATGAACCATTTCTTTAGTTCGATGTAAATATTATATTGGATTCATGTTATATATTTGAGTTTTGAGTATATGTTGTGATCACTTTAATAACTATTTATTGAAGTTATTTCATGGCATATTTGTGTTCATAGTTCACAAATCATATGAACTAATTCTATGGTTTGTGAATGAATCCTAATTTGAAGTTCAATATCAGTGCTATCTCCCTTTTAGACATTTTTCTCTTGATTAGGGGTAAGGTTGTCCTTCTTCTAATTAAGATAGAATTTCCTATTCATTTCTTGCAACTTAGAGTAGATTTATATTTAGAGTAATTTCACTTCATTTCTTTAAGTCTCTTTTGGTAAGAGTAGATCCAAGCGTGGATTCGTTGAGCCCTTATTTCAGTAAAGGATTACCTTCTTCAAGCAGGTGCAAGAAGGTAATTTCTTTTACTTTGTATGTCGATAAAAGCCAGAAACATGACATCTTACAAGATAGAATATTGTATATATATTTGTATATATAAAATAGTCTAGATTAGATTGACATTAGATTAGGCTAGTCTTCGGACAAGTGTAGCTAGAGACCCATAGAACCAATCGAAATCACTTTTTCAATGGATAAGGGTCTAATTGGGACACTGGCTGAGTGATCTCCCTATGATGTTGAACATGGTCATTTTTTTCCATCAACATTTTTGGCGTTGGAAGGAGGGACACTGATGAGTGTGCATAATAACTTGGTTCTTATTTGAGCTATTCATTTTAACTTTATTATTATTTTTAATGGCTCTTTCTGAACTGCCCATTCGGAGTTGCATCTATGGTCGAGCATCTTTCAGTACTCCAATGAAGGTAATTAAGCACTTGTCAAAGGTAAAGTTCAATGGTGAGTTAAACTTTTCTGCATTTGACCACATCTTTCAATTTATTTTAAATTGTAAAAATTGTGATATTGATGATGGTGTTATTTGCATAATTTTCACTCTCACTTTAACAAATCAAGCCAAAGACTAGTGTACATCCTTTATAGTTTCTTCTATTCATGGCTGGGATGAGTTCACAATACATTTTCTTCATACTTTTTAGGACTACAATTATGACAAGGTATGTGACCAACTTGAAACACTTCATAGATTTGAAGGTGAGTCTTTTAATGATTTTCTCTTTCGATTTAAATTGATTTGTCTACAGTTAAAATCTAAAGACTTATATCCTCAAATTGAGTTAGTAGGATGGTTTAAACATTTAGTTTCTCTTCTGTGTATTTCTAACAATCACGATGAATCGGAAAATATAACATTTTTAGGCATATTCTCTGCTATTGAGGAACCAACTGCTGATAAATTTGTAAATTAGCAAGAAAATCAACATCTAGCGATGCAAATTGAAAATTCTAATGAAGTCCAATCTAAGGTAATATTTTTTGAATTTTATCATTCTGAAATTGATGATCAATCACAATGAGGAATCTGAAATTTGCATTGAAGAAAATGAGCATGAATATTCAGGTACATATCATCAAATAGCCATTTCTACCTTTATCCTGATCTTTTTAATGAAAATAATTCAATTGTTAATCAATCAACAATTCCTCTGTACATAAATGCTATCTTATAAAATAGAGGGGTTTCCATACATCCAATAGATAATGAATTGTCAATTATAGATCATGAAAAGGAATTTTTAAATAACTATATTTTTAATAAACCTAAAAATAGCTATCATTTTGAATTTGATAATTCTTTTGGTTCTAGTGTATCTTATGATAAGGAAGAGAATGCTAATAAAAAATGTGAAGCCATGTATGATTATGATTTAAGGATTGAGAATTCAGAGACACTTAACCTTCTG
>JZKD02S0354065.1:0-18920 GCA_000966675.3 Picea glauca
GGGAGGCTTCTGGGAAGGATTACACTTGGTCGAAGGGGTTGGGGTATGAGATATCCCCCATTAAAACTCGGAGTGTGAGGAAAAAAAATAGTTTCCTCTCAAACTTCTTCTGAATTACATTTACCTATCATCAGTGAAAACATGGCGCTTAGAGGCATGAAAGCCATAGCTAGAGCAAAGTTATGATTTTTCTCTCCCTAAACATCAGAAGGGTGGGGGGGACCCTGAAATCCGCCTCCTTTCAAAGACTACTTCGGAGGAAGTCACCAGATATTATCTTTCTACAAGAAACCTTGGTAGAGGAAAAAAAGGCCAGGGTCTTTATGAACACCTTTTGATCTTCTTGGCTAACTTGTGCTGCTAGTTCAGTTGGAAATTCTGCGAGACTTTTAGTGACTTGGGATCCAAACAAGTTACTTAGATGCTTTTCTGTGTTGTGGTGGAATCTTCTTGACAGGTACATGTTTGGAGAACAAAAAGCCGCTTACTCTTTTAAATGTTTATGGTCCCTGTTTGGACAAAAATTCTCTTTGGGACAAGGTGGTAGCTAGGGGTCTACTGGCACATAAAAATCTGATAGTGGCAAGGGACTTAAACTTCACATTTGATGTTAGGGAGGTGTGGGGAGAATCTGCACATCTCGATCAACTGGCAGGTTTCTTCAAAGAATATTTTAAAGAAAATCGACTTGTGGACATAGCTCCAGATGTTCTTGTTCCGACCTTGAGAAATGGCAGATCAGGTTCTGAGTGTATATCCAAAACACTAGATCATGTCTTTTTGTTTGAAGATCTCATAAATGGAGTAGGCAGATTCAGGTCATGGGTGGACTTCCCATACATCTTGGATCATGCACCAGTGTTTTTCTAACTGGAATGCCACTCTTTCCCGACAACCTTTCCTTTTAAGTTAAATTCGAGGTGGCTATTTGAAGAAGAGGTTGCTACTATAGTAAAGGAAATCTGGAACGATCCAAATTTTTTGTTTGAACTGGAGGTTCAACATAGATTATTTTGGAAATTGAAGACTTTAAAACAACGTATCAAATTCTGGGCAAAAGCACAAAAAAAGAAACAAGTAAGAAGATTAGAACAACTGGAGGGACACCTACATGATTTAATACAGGAGGCGACACATGAGGAATGGTGTGGAGAAAGGGACAGTCAATTAAAACTTCTAGAGGCTGAGTGAGATAAAATTCTGCTAGCTGAAGAAGAATTATGGAGACAACGAAGTAGAGCCATCTGGATAAAAAGTGGTGATCAAAATACAAAATACATTCACAATTTTGCAAGCTTCGAAAGGAACAAAAAACATATCTAGGAGATCAAGGATGAGAGCAGGCAAGTTCATTTTGGGAAAGATGCGATAAAAAAAGAGGCTGCTAGGTATTTCGAAAGTTTTTATGAGGAGTTAGAACAATTAAATATCACCGATCAAGTTTATACAACCAAACATTATTCTCGTTTAGTCATTGAGGAAGATTCTAAAACTCTTGACAAACCTTGTACAAAGCAAGAACTTTGGGAGGAACTTTGGGAGGTTCTCAAGTTATTTGCTAAAGACAAGAGCCCAGGGCCCGATGGATGGACTGTCGAGTTCTTTACTCACTTCTTTGACTTAGTTGGAGATGATTTGCTGGAAGTAGTGGAGGATTCTAGGATTTGAGGCGAAGTGATCAAATCTTTAAACTCGATTTTTTTGGCTCTTATTCCAAAAGTAAATAACCCTACAACTTTAGGTGACTACATACCTATTTCTCTATGTAACCTGTGTTATAAGTTGATTTCAAAGATAATTTCCAAGAGGATAAAACCTATCCTTTCTAGTTCGCTGTTGGGAGAATAATTAGGTTTTTTAAAGGGTNTTCTGGGCAAAAGCACAAAAAAAGAAACAAGTAAGAAGATTAGAACAACTGGAGGGACACCTACATGATTTAATACAGGAGGCGACACATGAGGAATGGTGTGGAGAAAGGGACAATCAATTAAAACGTCTAGAGGCTGAGCGAGATAAAATTCTGCTAGCTGAAGAAGAATTATGGAGACAACGAAGTAGAGCCATCTGGATAAAAAGCGGTGATCAAAATACAAAATACATTCACAATTTTGCAAGCTTCGAAATGAACAAAAAACATATCTAGGAGATTAAGGATGAGAGCGGGCAAGTTCATTTTGGGCAAGATGCGATAAAAAAAGAGGCTGCTAGGTATTTCAAAAGTTTTTATGAGGAGTTAGAACAATTAAATATCACCGATCAAGTTTATACAACCAAACATTATTCTCGTTTAGTCATTGAGGAAGATTCTAAAACTCTTGACAGACCTTGTACAAAGCAGGAACTTTGGGAGGTTCTCAAGTTATTTGCTAAAGACAAGAGCCCAGGGCTCGATGGATGGACCGTCGAGTTCTTTACTCACTTCTTTGACTTAGTTGGAGATGATTCGCTGGAAGTAGTGGAGGATTCTAGGATTCGAGGCGAAGTGATCAAATCTTTAAACTCGATTTTTTTGGCTCTTATTCCAAAAGTAAATAACCCTACAAGTTTAGGTGACTACATACCTATTTCTCTATGTAACCTATGTTATAAGTTGATTTCAAAGATAATTTCCAATAGGATAAAACCTATCCTTTCTAGTTCGCTGTCGGGAGAACAATTAGGTTTTTTAAAGGGCAGACAGATTTTGGACACTATTGGCACGACACATGAATGCTTGCACAGTATAAAGGCGAAAAAGTTAAAAGATTTGATCTTGAAGCTGGATCTAAAAAAAACATATGATTGCATCAACTGGGATTTTTTAAGATTGACTTAATACAAACGAGTTTTAGTTTACAAACCACAAACTCGATTTTGAGTTGTGTGACTAGTGCAAACTTTGCAGTCCTAATAAATGGGGAGACTTCACCTATTTTCCAGAGTGGTAGAGGCTTGAGACAAGGCTGCTCGTTATCACCTTTGCTGTTTATATTAATCATGGAAGGACTTGGTCTGTTGTTAAAGAAAGGAAAGGGTGAAGGAAAGCTGTCGGGGGTAAAGGTATCCATAATAGTTAAGATACTCCATTTGTTTTTTGTGGATGACGTTCTTATTATGACAAAAGCATTGGTTCAAGAATGGAAGGAGACAAAAGAGATTCTAATTATTTTTTGTAGTGCTTCGGGTTTGTAGATAAACTGGACAAAGTCATCCTTCCTATATGATGGAATACAAGGGGAGTCTTTAGAAAAGTTAAAAGAAATTTTCCCGTACAATTTCGATGATCTCTCTAAGGGATTCATATATCTTGGATACTTCCTAAAAGCCGATTCATACAAGTCTGCTGATTGGACATGGATTCTAACAAAGATTTAAAAAATGATTGGACATTGGTGCAACATATAGCTGTCTCTGGGAGGCCGCTTCACACTAATCAAAGCAATACTTGAAGGTCAACCGGTTTATTGGATGGCACTGACTGCAATACCAATATCGGTCCTCGATAAGATTAGGAAATTAATGTTTAATTTTCTTTGGTCGGGTGACAACGAAAAACAACACTTTCATTTATGCAGCTGGGAAGTTTTAGCAAAATCAAAGCATTTGGGTTGCTGGGGGATAATAAATATTTTTCATTTTAATGGAACATTGGCCGCAAATTCCCTGTGACGGGTCCTGATGAAGGATGGTGTATGGAATAAGGTGATCAAAGATAAATACCTTCCACAATGTTCGATCGCCTCCTGGTTCAGATCGACTACAACTAGAGTTCCTTCTGCCTCACAGACCTGGAAAAATATACTGAAGTCTTTACATTTGATCACCGATTGGATGAGTTGGAGCCCTGGGTCTGTCCATTCGGTTTTGATTGGAAAGGATAACATTTTGGGGTTGAGGAAATCCTCCTTTTTATCACTACATCTTATAACAGTGCTGAAAGAAAAAAAAAAAAAAACATGATTTATCTCTACCAAGCTAAGGTAAAAACAGACCTGGTTTTATTTTTGAAAACTTGAAATCTAGTGAGGAGATCGGTCTCATAGGTGAATTGGCATCATAATGGGATGGATGTTGCAGGGAGCTAATTGGAGCGAGAGTGTAGTTACAAAATTTTGATGATGAGCTTATATGACAGAGGGAATTAAATCAGGTATCATAATTGCAAAAAACGTCTATTGTGCGATAACAAAAAACCTGTGGCACCAAGTAATTGGGGGTTGGAGGAGACATATGTGGACATGGGATATCGCTAAAAAAATTAGACTTTTTACTTGGTTAACTAAAAAGAATAAAATCCTAACTTGGGATACATTACAACGAAAAGGTTGGGAAGGTCCTAGTATTTTCCATCTATGCTCAAATGAAGAAGAATCTGTGGTACATATTTTTGTTAAGTGCAGTTTCATACAAGATGTATGGAATAGGATAAAAGAAGATCTAAATATAAATACTGCTTGGGAAGGAAGTACTATAACTGCTTTCTTTGAAAATTGGGTTAGAAAGGAGAGAACTCACATCACTCTCCCCTCCTTAGTGTGCTGGTATGTTTGGTTGAAGCGAAATAAGAAAGTCTTTGAAGATAGGAACCCTTCTATCTTTTCGGTTGTATACAAAATACTTGGAAATTTAGCAAAATTGTCAGTTTCTCAAAAGAAGGCTATCCCAAGAAATGTCCAGATCCCTAGATATTTTATTCCCACAATTGGTTGGTTCAATGTAGCAACGCAGATAAATGGGCACAAGAGTGGGGGAGGGGGACTGATCAGGATAAGTGAAAATACAACTTATAAATGGACATACAATTGCGGCCCAGGGACAAACACTAGGGAAGAGTTGCTAGGAGCGTGGGCTACCTATATTTTGGCAATGCATTTGAATATTACAACCCTTCTGGTTCTTGGCGATTCTAAGATTATCATTGACTGGTTGAATGGAAAAGGGAAACTACAGGTTGCCTCACTTGTGGGATGGAAGGACATGATTAGAGAGCTCAAAAAATCTTTCAGGGAGATCAGATATTCACATATATATAGGGAACTAAACAAGGAGGCAGATTCTCTCTCAAAGAAGGCTTTGCTGAAGACCGAGGGGAAAATCAAATACAATCTTTGGGTAGATGGAAATGAGGGCCCTACCCTCTTTTAAAATATTTTTTAGCATAAAATTTTCTGTTTGGTTTTCCACAGACAAAAGAGAAAGACGATAGTTTTATTTTTGTGAAAAGAAATCCTTTTTGTATAGGTGAATATCGGAATTGCACTGTAGCTTTCTTTTCGATTGTAATGGGATGCTCATGACTCATTTCAGTTTGTGTACTGAAATAATCATTTGAGATAAATCCTATATTTTAAAAGTTTTCAATATTATCGGAGGGCGGAATATGTATAGAAAAAAATATGATGACATGTGCACACAATTATATTATAAATATAAACGAGAAATTTTTCTGTTGGCAAAAAAACACACAAGGACATAAATGTGAGAGTACTAACAATTGAGGGCATATTATTTTATATTAAAAATAAATGCGAGAGAGTAACAAATTACACATGGAGAGGAGAGGAATACATGAAGAACAAGTAAAGGAGAGGGTAATCTAAATTTACAAATCACCATAAATAAGTAAGGAGAGGGTAATATAAATTAATAATCACCATAAATAAGTAAGGAGAGGGTAATATAAATTAATGTTTTACTTTTACCTTCGTATATTTTAATACACAAGTATGATAAATTTTTTATTTTATTTATATAAAGTAATTTAAAATTATTTTTTAAGTGATGTACTTTTATTTTTATTTTTATTGTAAGAGTATTTTTATTTTATGAGTATATTATATTGTATTAAAAAATAATTTATGAGTATTTTTTCATTATGAAGATTTTACTTGCAATACTATTAAGGTTAACTATGGGTTGCCATCCACCATTTGGAATGTGACAAATAAATATCTTTAACTCAAATAATGCCAACTCAACCTCTAGTGATGATGTCATTCTCTAAAATGTGATTGGCTCTTGTAAAGTTGATTTTGATAGTGCATTTTTTTTTGTTGTTTTGAGACCCATTTTAAACCTCAAAATTTTCCTAACGCTTTCAACCAGAGATTGTAAATAACCCATTTTAGACAATGGCTCCAAGTGTTTTTGGCAGTGAATTTGCATGAATGCATATACCTCCTCCATTTCCCTGAGTTTTGGAGGGTGTGTTGTGGTTTCCACTACACACTTGTCCTTGGCCCTTTTCTCTACCTCCCTGTCCAATTCTTATTCCGAACAATTCCAATGGATGGTGTAGTTCATTACAATGCATTGTGCTTCAACAATCACATGCTCATAACGTTTAATCCCCTTTGAATATCTCTTATCTGACATAGAACATGCCATTTGCTTGATCTTTCTACATGATTATCTCAAGATTACTACAACCCCAAACTACATCCATATAAGATAACATGAATGACAAGAGTCTAAAAGAGGGTGATTAATTTTGAGCCTTAGGCTTTTTGTAGGAGGCAGATTTGAAAGGGATAAAAGTACAAATAGCAAGGAAAAGTGTATTTTTTATGGAAGCAATAGTGATATTTGGTTATAGAGATCACCCTTATTGATGCAGGAGCATCTGGCAGTAGATTTCGAGATTGATACAAGGGTCATAAACATTTACTAAAGAAAGTTGGTTTCCTTAATTTTATCATTTATTTGTAATAGTTAGGTGGATATCTCTAGAAGGTATTAAATATTTTATGGTTTGAGTAGGTGTCAAGTGGTTACTAAGTTTTAGGAACATATTTCTAGTTTAGGGATATGTTGATATAGCTCAGGATATGTTGGTTTTTGAGCTACCCAAGAGGTTTGAGATATATTGATTATTTTGAATTGAAGAAAAGGTTAGAAAGTGTGGAGAGTGTGAGTGTGTGTATTCTGTAGAGGTCCGAGAGACCTAGAATGAACAAATCTTTTCTTCTTGTAATCTTATTCCTTCAAATGCTTAAATCAAAGATCGAGTTTTGTGAAATTATGCTTTTTGTGCATTCGTGTAAATTGTTTGGGTATATAAGAAAGTAGTTATGTTTGTAGGTGATCGCGAGCACAGTCAGAATCCATTGCTGTGACTTCTGTGCGATTTTCGTTGAAAACAAGTCAATGGAAGCGATCAGATCTGGAACGGAGCCAAGCTAGATCGATCGACATTAATTCAGAGTTATTCCTGTTGGATCATATCCTATTGGAGTTCCTTGTCTCTTCTCTACTCCGACGAACCTCTGTTCGGACCCACATTCCATTGGAGTCCCCTGCCACATCTCAACTCGAACGAAACCGTTCTATCGGACATAGCCATCGAAGCGTCATAATATTTGATAACTCCGATATGCAATACTTCGATGACAGATCTAGATCATTCATCAGAGAGGAGAAACAACGATCGATATTGATCATAGATCAAACCTTTGGTAACGTGGATCACTCTGACTCATTCAGAGTGCTTAACTCCAATCCGTTAGAACGATTAACTCCGAGAACACTTTGAGCTACCTTGATAGAAAATTTTCGACAGACTATTGTGAGGATCTCATACACTGATTGAAGAGTTGAGAGAAACCGAGATGTTGAAGCTGGTGACATAGTATTTCAAACTTTGTTTACATGAAATTGGACCTGGCAGGTCATGATTTTTGGTATTAGAGAAAAAGATACCACTAGTGCGTGCGCTCATGAAGAAGGAGAAGATGTTGCTTGGAAGAAGAGGTCAAGGAAGACCAATTGGAAATGAAGCATTGCAACAGGAGGTCAAGAAACTTTGATCAAGGATGGAATTCATGGAGACTACCATGAAGAGGGATCCTAACAGAAGAGATGCCAATGAAAGCGAAGAGAGAACAACCTCTGAGGAAGAGGAAAAAGAGGAAACAACATAAGATAAATTGATAAGGGTGGTCACTGTTGATGTTTTTGGTAGCTGCGGGAGGTATTCACCTCCAAGAGACCTCCTACAAATGATATCATGAGAAGAGAAAAACCCTAATAACTTGTGACGAGAAATACTTGTACAAGTTGGCCCTATTGTGTAAAGACTAATTTATATTGAGTTAGAAATTAATTTCTAGGAGAAGTCGGCCCTAAAAGTTTAGTGATGAATTAGTATAAATACAGATCAATCCTTCCTCATTTGAAACACAACAACTCGACCTCCTAACACATCCGAGGCATCCACATGAGTATTACTATGAGGGAGAAAAATTCAGCCTGATCTGAGGCATTTCCGAGACAATAGATTGGGCACATACGTAACAACATATATCTATGTATTTGGGTGACTTTCTCTTGGATATCATTTTGTAGCAGGTCTCCTACTCTGCTCAGGGGTGGCACTTGAGGATTCCTATGGTTGGATGGTAATGAAGAGAATTGCCTATGGTTAAATGAGCAGACCCAATTTTTTTTGTTATCTGTGCTTGGTTAATCTTCTTGAGATCCTAGTTAGCTTACTGTAGTTCTAAACTAGTCTAGAATTTAAAACTTCAACATGGTATCAGAGCGGTTCCTATAAGATGACCATTGCACAACAGTTAAGGGCTGTTGAGGCCCAAATTGTAGGCACAAAAGAAGGGGTTGAGCCTCCTTAACAAACCTGTAATGAAGTCTAAATTTGGCTGCAACAAGGAGAAGCCCTTCTAGGGCTGTCAAAACAAAGATCACCATATCAACAAAATATTTATCTAAGGTAACTCCATGAATAAACCCAACGAACTTTTCTGAGGCATTTTCTATGGAAAAGAAAAATTTTAGTAGTAAAACTTGAACCAGATCTATGTGAAGATATAAGGAATCTTTGAAAACAGATCTAAGGCAAGTTCTGATGAAGTCTGGGCGAATTCACTAAGGCTACAAGCCTGAACTTGAAGTCTGTTCTGGGCGCTAGTTTAAGGCTCCCTTTTGGCACAAATTGCAACATAGTTTGAAGTCTGCTCTAAAGTGAATTTTAGGCAACTTGTGGGTAGTTTAAGTTCTGTTCTGAGGCCTTCCTTTGACATTCCTGAGGCTGAATTGTTGGCAGACCTGAGGTGCTGATCTGAGGTCTCTTATGAGATGGTATAAACATTGTTTTGAGGGAAAATTCTGACTGTTCTAACGACGAGTCTTGAAAAGAACTGAGGTTGAACTTTGGTCAGTTTGTGGTCGAGTTAAGGCCTTTTATTGACACAAATTTTGGAGAAAATTGCAGGGAACCCATGATATGATTGCAGAGGTAGGAAAGGGGTGATCTTGAGGCAACCTGCAAGGCATATATGAGAATTTGAAGTGCTATTTTGAGGCCTGGTCTAAATTCTATTCGTGGCATCAATTTAAGCATAGTCTGAGATCCATCATTTACAAGTTTTAGAGCCTTCCCTAAGGCTAATATGAGGCTACTCAAATATGGATGAAGTTGCACCAACACCTGATGATGCTACAATTTAAGAGGTATGCACTTGTGTATATATATATATATATATGTATCATTATCATGAGGGTGCTTGTAGGAGGAGGAACCTTTTTGTTGAAATTGTGGATCTAGAGGGATCTCAGTGCACTCAGAGGAGCATCACACTCTCCCTGGAAGAGAAGAATCCATGTTTAATTGTTTTAATTATCATGCGTGTAACCTACACTTCTAGTATATCTGACTTGCTACATTACAAGTAGGTGTTGTAGCTATGATAACAATCTTTAAGTTGCTTTGAAGTCATGATACTAGAGATGCACTTATTGATCTTCCCTCTAGGAGATATTCTTTTTTCTTTTGTTTTCTTATTCCTAGCAGGTTATCTTCCATGGAGGTTGCCATGGAGATGTTGTTTATTTTTCTTTTGTTTTTCTTGTTTCGGGCAGGTTACAACGAAGACATGTCACTAGTGATAGCCCTGAGAGAGAGCCATAGTGTCAGTTGCACAAGGAAACATATTAGATGGTCTCTAGTTTGAGACATGCAACAGTTTGACCAGACAATGAGTTGATATGGATTGACAAGTTTTACCAGTCCGAATCTTGTCACATGATTCCATCAGTTTGAGCAAGTGATAACATAGGAGACTTTCTCATTTACATTACAGAGCCCTTCCCACCCTAGGGAAGATGGTGTCAAGACTTCCATATATTCATGTAGATCATGATGTCATTCATAGAGCTTGTGGGGTCCTTTTCAAGCAGTGACAACAAATCCAAGGGGATTTTATGCAATCGGATTTGTGTGGATCCATGACAACTATTTTCTTTGAAGAGAAGATAGCCCTCTAGTTATCTAGAGGATATCACATGGAGATTGATAGTAAGAGGTAGGAGGAGATGATGACTTCTCCCCCCTCACCCTTCAGCATTTCAGAAGGAGCTAGTTGAGCTTGTTGATCCAGATGATCCAGTGGATATTCCTAGAGATATTGCAGTAGGTTGGAAGAGGCCTGCGTGGGCTCATCAAACTCTGCAGGAGGCAGAAGGACACGTAGCTCACATGGTACTTTGCGAGAAAGACATAGACCACAAAGACATTTGGGCTATGCTACAACTATGAGCCACATCATTGATTCTTGAGCCTTCCTGTTGTGAGGAAGCATCCAGTTAGCAGATATGGAGAGAAGCCATGATGGAGGAGTATTAGTCCATCGTAAAGAATGATGTGTGGGATATTGCTCCAAGACCGTAAGGGAAGTCTGTGGTGACTTCCAAGTGGTTCTATAAAGATAAAACGTACAGCTGAAGGGAGCATTGAGAAGCACATCACGAGATTTGTTTCCATAGGTTTCTCTCAGGTGGAGGGAATAGATTATGAGGACACGTTTTCTCCTATTCCTCGATATGTTTCTGTAGTGTTCCCCCGACCACCCACAGGCCAGGGAATGCCACTCTAGAGAAATCTCTCATGCTTTGATACCAGTTGGTAACATCCCCAACCTTAAACAGGCCGGGCCATGCTACTCTAGGGAACACTTTCGTTCTCTTACTGCGGAACATACAGTAAAATACCCAATATTCAACTGAGCTATGCCACATAAATTCTCTCTTCAAACTGCATGCAACTTAAACATATACATACAACATTCTTGCGGAAACTTTACATATAAACATAAACAAACAATTACATTCTGTAATATAAAATTTCATACTGAAATAACAGTAAACACATATATGCAACATATACAAGGAAATACCCATAAACATACAGGTAATTATAATCACATATATGATAAACCGTAACATAGGCACATAAATAACAATGCATCATATAATTTTATCATACGATTGGTACTTATCTTGGAAATATTGTCACCAACTGCATACAGACTATCCACAAACTTCCCAGCCTTAGAATACACTGTTCATCACTCTCGACAGTGAGTCACCCCTAAGCTAGGACTGAACTCCACTCGGGTAAAGGGTTCTTAACCAGGCTAAGGCTCATGGTCAATAGGAAAGACTTCGTCTCATGTGCTCACTCAACTAACAGCCTACAACCTCTCATTCCCCACATGCCTGTCCCACCCAAGGAAGTGTGCCCCTTCTCTGCTCAACAGTCCCTCGGCTGCCCCACTTCCCTTCCAGGGCTTCAGCAACAGGCCGAACTGTAAGTCTCAGAGCGTTGTAGCTGCAGTTTAGCACCTTCGGGAATCAATCCCCAACAATTCTCTCGCTTGGAGAATTGCTCATGGGCCTGACAACCCGCTTCTTCAATTTCCCACGGGCCTGACAACCCACTTCTTCAATCTCGCTCCCAATCTAACCAGGTACACCAATTGGAAAAGGTTACAGAAACATGCTCATATATGGTGAAATGGATGTCTCAAGGATAATGGACCACGTGAATGAAAATGGTCATGGAATCATTGACTGGATAACTGAGTGATGGAAGGAATCATCGTGAAACTGATCGTGAAAGTGATAGTGAGAATGATTGTCCCCGCTGCTGGTAAGAATCCCCGTGGAAAAGTGACCAAATGAGCTAAGTCCCCACGATATGAATACATGTCTCCAACTTGACGCTTTTCATGTTGGAAGCTACTTTGGTCTACTTGTCCCCAACTTTAGAACTTAGGACAAAATAATTATCCATACTTTATGTTTTAGGAAATATTGGTATAATATTCCTTTTTGGCCTAAGNTTGATCTTCCCTCTAGGAGATATTCTTTTTTCTTTTGTTTTCTTATTCCTAGCAGGTTATCTTCCATGGAGGTTGCCATGGAGATGTTGTTTATTTTTCTTTTGTTTTTCTTGTTCCGGGCAGGTTACACCGAAGACATGTCACTAGTGATAGCCCTGAGAGAGAGCCATAGTGTCAGTTGCAGAAGGAAACATATTAGATGGTCTCTAGTTTGAGACATGAAGCAGTCTGACCAGACAATGAGTTTATATGGATTGACAAGTTTTACCAGTCCGAATCTTGTCACATGATTCCATCAGTTTGAGCAAGTGATAACATAGGAGACTTTCTCATTTACATTACAGAGCCCTTCCCACCCTAGGGAAGATGGTGTCAAGACTTCCATATATTCATGTAGATCATGATGTCATTCATAGAGCTTGTGGGGTCCTTTCCGAGCAGTGACAACAGATCCAAGGGGATTTTATGCAATCGGATTTGTGTGGATCCATGACAACTATTTCCTTTGAAGAGAAGATAGCCTTCTAGATATCTAGAGGATCTCACATGGAGATTGATAGTAAGAGGTAGGAGGAGATGATGACTTCTCCCCCCTCACCCTTCAAAATTTCAGAGGGAGCTAGTTGAGCTCGTCGATCCAGATGATCCAATTGATATTCCTAGAGATATTGCAGTAGGTCAGAAGAGGCCTGCGTGGGCTCATCAAACTCTGCAGGAGGCAGAAGGACACGTAGCTCACGTGGTACTTTGCGAGAAATACATAGACCACAAAGACATTCGGGCTATGCTGCAACTATGAGCCACATCATTGATTCTTAAGCCTTCTTGTTGTGAGGAAGCATCCAGTTAGTAGATATGGAGAGAAGCCATGATGGAGGAGTATTAGTCCATCGTAAAGAATGATGTGTGGGATATTGTTCCAAGATCGTAAGGGAAGTTTGTGGTGACTTCCAAGTGGTTCTATAAAGATAAAACGTACAGCTGAAGGGAACATTGAGAAGCACATCACGAGATTTGTTTCCATAGGTTTCTCTCAGGTGGAGGGAATAGATTATGAGGATACCTTTTCTCCTATTCCTCGATATGTTTCTGTAGTGTTCCCCCGACCACCCACAGATCAGGGAATGCCACTCTAGAGAAATATCTCATGCTTTGATACCAGTTGGTAACATCCCCAACCTTAAAGAGGTCGGGCCATGCTACTCTAGGGAACACTTTTGTTCTCTCACTGCGGAACATACGGTAACATACCCAGTATTCAACTGAGCTATGCCACATAAATTCTCTCTTCAAACTGCATGCAACTTAAACATATACATACAACATTCTTGTGGAAACTTTACATATAAACATAAACAAACAATTACATTCTGTAATATACAATTTCATATTGAAATAACAATAAACACATATATGCAACATATACAGGGAAATACCCATAAACATACAGGTACTTATAATCACATATATGATAAACCGTAACATAAGCACGTAAATAACAATGCATCATATAATTTTATCATACGATTGGTACTTATCTTGGAAATATTGTCACCAACTGCGTACAAACTATCCACGAACTTCCCATCCTTAGAATACACTGTTCATCACTCTCAACAGTGAGTCACCCCTGAGCTAGGAATGAACTCCACCCGGGTAAAGGGTTCCTAACCAGGCTAAGGCTCATGGTCAACAGGAAAGACTCCGTCTCAGGTGCTCACTCAACTAAAAACCTACAACCTCTCATTCCCCACATGCCTGTCCCACCCAAGGAAGTGTTCCCCTTCTCTGCTCAACAGTCCCTCGGCTGCCCCACTTCCCTTCCAGGGCTTCAACAACAGGCCGAACGGGAAGTCTCAGAGCGTTGTAGCTGCAGTTTAGCACCTTCGGGAATCAATCCCCAACAATTCTCTCGCTCGGAGAATTGCTCATGGGCCTGACAACCCGCTTCTTCAATTTCCCATGGGCCTGACAACCCACTTCTTCAATCCTTCTCCCAATCTAACCAGGTACACCAATCGGAAAAGGTTATGGAAACAGGCTCATATATGGTGAAATGGATGTCTCAAGGATAATGGACCATGTGAATGAAAGTGGTCATGGAATCATTGACTGGATAAATGAGTGATGGAAGGAATCACCGTGAAACTAATCGTGAAAGTGATGGTGAGAATGATTGTCCCCGCTGTTGGTAAGAATCCCCGTGGAAAAGTGACCAAATGAGCTAAGTCCCCATGATATGAATGCATGTCTCCAACTTGACACTTGTCATGTTGGAAGCTACTTTGGTCTACTTGTCCCCAACTTTAGAACTTAGGACAAAATAATTATCCATACTTTATGTTTTAGGAAATATTGGTATAATATTCCTTTTTGGCCTAAGCTCTCTAGCTTAGCCCTTTCCATTAACTTTTGGCCCTCCCTTTCCCTAACTGGTGAAGTTCAATCCCCCATCTCTTTTATCGTGGTCGGTCTGCGCACAACGATGTATTTTATATTAATCATGAGACATGTACAAAATAGGTGCATTGGCCTTTAACATCTAGGCGCTCCGGCCTAATACCAAAACATAAGCATCCCAGCTTATAATAACTGGCTCACTAGCCTATAACACATATCATATACACGAGGCTCGCTTACCTCCATATTGTGCACACTTTAATTACTGCGCCCGGTATCCGAGAATGTGTACACTACATCTTTTTACTGTGCGGTTCATGCACGCACGATGCCATGTGAGGTGCATTACACAATGATGTCAAAACAACTCACCAACTTAAGTACACTTATATTACATTTACAATTGGGTTCATCCGAGGGATATTACAATCCCCTCCCCTTATTTATGCACTGTCCTTAGTGCATCATACACCCATATACAACAAAGTTTTCAAAAATATTAAAAAAGATGCGGGTAGTCTGTCCGCATTGCATCCTCATGCTCCCAAGTAGCGTCCTCAGGACCGTACCAGGTCCATTGGACCTTTACAATCCCTATGGCTCGGTTCCGGAGCTGATTGACCTTCCGGTCCAAAATGCGCACTAGATGCACTTGAAAAACGCCTTCTTGCTCCACCTGAATCACATTCCAATCAATAACATGATTAGCATCAGGTATATATTTCTTTAGCAATGATACATGGAAGACATTATGAAGATACATAGATGTAGGCAATGCAATCATATAAGCAACTAGACCAATCCTCTCTAGGATTTCAAATGGCCCACAAAATTTGGCTGCCAACTTGCCTAGCTTCCCAGCTTCAGGGAACTCCTGTTAGCTTTTACTTTCAGGAAAACATGATCACCCGCTTTGAATTCTTCGTGGTTTCTGTTCTTATCAACATAACTTTTCTGCCTGTCTTGGGCAACTTTTAAATTCTTCTTAATTTTTATCATTTGGTCCTCCATCTCCTTGAGCAACTATGGCCCACCTTCTGTCCTATCAACTGGATTATCCCAACTCATTGGAGTATTTCACTTTCTGCCGTAAAATGCTTCAAATGGGCTCATCTTCAACGATGTCTGATACCCATTGCTGTAAGCGAATTCTACCAAATGTAGGTAGTCTTCCCATTTTGATGGTTTGTCCATCACATACATTCTCAGTATATCTTCTATCACCCTATTCACCCTCTCTGTTTGTCCATCAGACTCGGGATGATAAGCTGTACTAAAGTTCAGATTCGTTCTGAATCCTTTCCAAAAATTCGAGGTGAATTTCAGGTCTCTGTTGGACACAATTGTTTTAGGAATTCCGTGCAATCATGCCACTTCCTTCATGAAAATATCAACAACATCTGCTGCCTTGTGAGTAGTTTTCAGTGGAATAAAATGAGCAGGTTTTGTAAGCTTGTCCACCACCACCATGATCGAATCATGCAGCTTGCCTGTTCTGGGCAATCTCGTAATAAAATCCATTGTCACCACTTCCCACTTTCCTAGTAGACCTGAACCTGGGTCAATCATGTTAAAGGTATAACTAAGATAAGCAATCAACAAAGAATTAATTTATAAACAATACATTAGACCAAGTGTGTCTCCATGGGGAGCACCTATCTTATTTGTGAAAAATAAGGATCGAACCTTTAGGTTGTGTATTGATTACAAGAAACTGAATAAGATGACCATAACAAATAAGTATCCTTTACCCCGTATTGATGACTTATTTGACCAAGTTGGAGAGGCTAAAATATTTTCAAATATAGACATGCGGTCAGGATACCATCAAGTCAGGATTATAGGTGAAGACATTCATAAACTGCTTTTAGAACTAGGTACAAACACTATGAGTTTGTAGTGGTACCCTTTGGTCTAACTAATGAACCTACAACATTTATGTGTTTAATGAACAATGTGTTAAGGAAATATTTGGATAATTTTGTGATTTTGTTCATAGATGACATTTTGATTTATTCAAAGAACAGAGAAGAACATGAAGAGCACTTAATATTTGTTTTACAAACATTAAGAGAACATCAATTGTACACAAAATTCAGTAAATGTGATTTTTATCAGGAAAAAGTGCAGTATTTAGAACATGTGATTTTAGGAGAAGGGATTTTAGTTGACCCAGAAAAGGTCAAAGCCATTATAGACTAGCTGGTACCAAAGGATGTCTTAGATGTATGATCCTTTATGGGTATTACCGGATAATATTGTAAATTTATTGAAGGGTTTTCAAAATTGGCTTATATGATAACCTCCTTACAAAAAAAGGGAATCAAATTCAAATGGATTGAGAAGTGTCAGGAAAGTTTCGATTTTTTTTTTTTTTAACCACCACACCTATTTTAAAGGTAGAAGATCCACACAAAGACTTTGTATTATGTACAAATTCTTCAAAGGAAGGACTATGGGGAGTATTAATGGAGGATGGGTATGTAGTTGCTTATGAATCAAGGAAATTAAAACCCCATGAAACCAACTATGCTACTCATGATATCAAATTAACTGCTATTGTACATTCTTTACAAATGTGGAGACATTATATATTGGGTAGAAGGTTTTTGTTAAAGACCGACAACATTAGTCTTAAGTACTTCTTTGAACAACCAAATCTGAATGCAAGGAAAGGAAGATTCTTAGCTTTCCTAAGTGAGTACGATTTTGAAATAAAACATATTAAAGGAAAGGAAAATAAGGCAACATATGTGCTTAGTAGGAAACTAAATGCATTTTTCAGAAATGATATACAATATGATTTAAAACAGAAAATTTTGACAACGACAGAAAGAGATGAGGAATATATGAAAGTTCTAGAAAAATTCCAAAATAATCAGCTAACTAATGAAGAATCAAAGTTTAGTTGTAGCCAGGAGGATTTAGTCTTCTATAAGAACATAATTTATGTACCAAACAATACAGAACTGGAAAATTTAATATTGGAAGAAGTAGATAAGAAACCATATTCATGTCATCCCAGATATCATAAGATGATAACAAATTTAAACAATGAGTACTTTTTTCCAAGAATGAAAACATAAGTAGTTGAATATCTTTCTAAATGTTTAGAGTGTCAGGAAGTTAAGGTTGAGCACCGTCACCCGGTTGGATTAATACAACCTATACCCATTCCAGAATGGAAATGGGAAGTAATCAATATGGATTTCATCACTGGATTACCTGTAACTAAGAAACATAATGATTCCATAATGGTTGTAATAGACAAACTTACAAAATCTGCACACTTTATTCCAGTAAAATCTACTCACAAGGCTATAAATATTGCAAAGATTTTTATGAAAGAGATTTTCAGGATGCATGGTATACCTAAAACAATAATTTCTGACAGAGACACAAAGTTTACTTCCAACTCATGGAAGACCTTATTCAATAGATTGGATGCACAACTGATTTTTAGTACCGCTTATCATCCTCAAACTGACAATCAAACCGAAAGGACTAATCACATCATTGGGGATATGTTGTGAATGTATGTTATGGAATTCCCAACAAAATGGGAGGATTATCTTCATCTGGTTGAATTCACATACAATAATGGTTATTGGTCATATTTAAAGATGAGTCCTTTTGACGTGTTATATGGAAGAAGGTGTCAAACACCTGTGAGTTGGGAAAATCTAGTTGACAGAATCATTTTAGGACCATATATATTTAAGGAATTGGAAAGAATAGTTCAGAAAGAAAAAATGAACTTGAAAAGTGCTCAGGACAGACAGAAGAGTTATGCATATTAAAAAAGGACACATACAAAGTTTAATATTGGAGATCATGTTTACCTAAAAGTAAAACCTATAAATAATTCTTTAAAACTTGAGAAAAGTTCTAAGTTGTCACCATGGTATTGTGGGACTTTTGAAGTGCTTTCCAAAGTAAGACCAATAGCCTACCAGCTTGCACTACCAACCAATCTGAAAGTACACAATGTATTTCATGTTTCATTGTTAAAGAAATATGTGCATGATATAACTCATATTATTAATTGGAATGTGATCCAGGTGGAATGAGAAGACGAGTTCCAGGTGGAACCACTACACATTCTCGACAGGAAGGAAGCTATGTTGTGGAGCAGAGCCATCACCCAAGTTAAAGTGCAGTGGAGGAAATTTAGTCCTGAGTAGGTCACTTGGGAAATGGAGGAAGCTATGAGAAATCTTATCCATTTCTATTCCATAGCTGAGATGCTCAGATGGAACACCAAGAATGGTGTTCTGTTAAAGTGGGGGGAAGATGTAATATCCCTGCATTTTGAATATTTAACTAATTTTGAATAATTGTGATTTTGGATTATTATGTTGAGAAAGACTCAAGTTAACATTATATCCTCATAAACATTTGATGATG
>JZKD02S0354087.1:6212-18920 GCA_000966675.3 Picea glauca
ATCAAATTGAGAAGAAAAATACTTGGGAGCTTGTTCCTAGACCTGAAGATAAGAATGTAATAGGTTCCAAATGGGTGTTCAAGAATAAAATGAATGAAAAAGGACAAGTTGTTAGGAATAAAACCATATTGGTCTGTAAAGGGTATCCACAAGTTGAAGGACAGGATTTTGATGAAACCTTTGCACCAGTGGCAATATTGGAAGCCATCAGAATGTTTCTTTCATATTCATGTCATAAGAACTTTAAAGTGTATAAGATGGATGTTAAGTCAGCATTTCTTAATGGATATCTAGAGGAAGAAGTATATATGGAGAAACCTGAAGGATTCTCATTGACAGATAATCCTGATTATGTCTGCAAGATGAAGAAGGATTTATATGGACTGAAACAAGCACCACGAGCTTGGTATTATAGACTAGACAAATTTTTAGAAGACAAAGGGTTCAAGAAAGGTATTGTTGACAAAAATCTCTACATTAAGTCTAAAGGTGATGATTTACTAGTTGTTTTGGTTTATGTAGATGACATTATTTTTGGTTGTACTAATGATTCCTCTGTCCAGTGGTTTGTTAAATCTATGCAAATAGAGTTTGAGATGTCCATGATAGGAGAATTGTCATACTTTCTTGGTTTACAAGTAAATCAGAGTTCTGCAGGAATTTTTATCACTCAAGACGCAGAGTACATTGTTGTTGCTACTTGTTGCACTCAGATTGTATGGATGATACAAACTCTTGCATATTTGAAGGTAACTTATACTGATCCCACTTCACTGTGATAACACCAGTGCCATTAGTGTCTCCAAGAATCCTATACTTCATTCAAAGACTAAGCTACCAATAAAATATCATTTTCTCAGAGAATAAGTTACAAATAGAGTTTTTCAGTTGAATTATATTCCTTCCATAGAACAGATAGTTGACATCTTTACTAAACTGTTAGCAGTGACACCTTTTGGATATCTTCATCAGAAATTGGGGGTTATATTTTCTTTCAATTAATCTATTCACCTTGTTAGGGGGAGTATGTGCTTGTTGCATATCTGATACTTTAGAGATGTACTGCAACAGCTCAGGGGGAGCATCTTTCTTCTTTGACATTGATGTCAAAGGGGGAGAAAGTGTGGTAATGGTAAGGATGCTATAGTGGGTAAGGATGCTACAGTGGTATGGTTGGATGTCCAGGAAGAGTAGTGCAGTTATTTAGGTTCTTCAAGGTTGCCATCAATGCCAAAGGGGGAGATTGTTGGCATATTTACAGACAGAAGGTAGAGTATGCTTATTTTTCATTGATGGCAATATCAGCACGACGAGAGTATACTTGGTTGTGGATGATTGCAAGATCAGTAGTGCAACAATAATGGCATGGAAAGAAAAGAAGTGTAAGCTCAGGAGGAGGAGAAACAGTGATCATTGGATCACCCATCCTGAATTTTCAATGGTCATCGGATCTAAATTCAGATAGGAGGGGTGTACAGAAGAGGAGATCAAATCTCAGATGTTGGATCTGAGCATCGAGGACCAACAGTCGTCGGATCCTATATAACAACGAAGAGGATAAGGCTGAGCCATTCTCCAAATCCACAAAATACGAAGTCGCAACATGATCTAAGTCATTGGATTGAGGAGATATATGGACCGTTGATTATCCAGGGAGACGAGACACGAAGTCGTGAAACAATCCTAGCCATTGGAGCCAGAGAAAACGTGGCAAGCGATTGGAATTTTGCTGAATTGCACATTGGAGGAGTAAAAGGA
Source organism: Picea glauca (assembly GCA_000966675.3). Taxonomy (NCBI): domain Eukaryota; kingdom Viridiplantae; phylum Streptophyta; class Pinopsida; order Pinales; family Pinaceae; genus Picea; species Picea glauca. The sequence continues at coordinate 7,971 of JZKD02S0354087.1, forward strand.
GCATGGTGTGGAAACTCATGATATGCGAAGTCGCGAAACAATCCTGGTCGTTGAAGCCAGAGGACGCATGGCGAGCGATTGGCATTTCACTGACTTTCACATTAGAGGAGTCAAAGGAATATGACATGGGAACTCGCGACAAGCGAAGTCGCGAAATGATCTAGCCCGTCGGATCACCAAAGTTTTGGACCGTTGATCTGACAAGCGAAGTTCTTGAATGTTTGGCCCATGGTCATAGCCAAGGTCACATCATCAAAGGATGAAGGGAGGAGCTAGTATGCTGCTAAGCTCCATTTTGGAGTTTCACAAGTTGGGAGTTATGAGGCAACTCACAGCAAGAAATCACGAAATGCGAAATCGCGACATGATCACAGATGTCCATCAAAGGGAGAGATCTGAACCATTGATTTGATATGGAGTATTCAGATATCATGACTTAGGAGAGTCAAGACACCTCATACCAAGATCCCCGAATTCATGAGTCGTGAAGAGCCTTCTGGATAAGCGCTTAGTCAAAACTTGTGGTCATATGAGAGGAAGGAGTTAGCCCAGCTAAGCTCCATTTTGGAGATCACAACATGGGAGAGTTGAGATGCTTCATCACAATATTTCTGAAACGTGAAATCATGAAATCACTTTCTGTTTAGTGTTCGGTCACAGCCAGTGGGCATATAGGATAAATGCAAGACCCTGCGGATGTAATCCAACAGTGTTGATTATTTGGGAATTTGATCAAAGGGCTACTGTTTCACTTCACGGTTAATTGTTCAGTTACGATTCAATTAGCAGAACTGAATCATAGTTCTTGGATGTTTGGTGATTCAGTTGTTGATGTGTTTCTTTGGAGATTTGAGGTGTAGCTGAACTGGTGGAGAGCATGAAAGAGAAATTTCATCACTGTGTGAGGTTGGATGTTCTGACTGAAAAATGAGTTGAACTGGGAGAAAGAAAAATCATAGTACGCACAGTGTGAGATCAAACTCAGAGATGAGAAACATGAGCTGAACAGAACAGAAAAGGTGAAGAGAGCAGAATCAACACATACCAAAGAGCTTGAGAGGAATAGAGAAAGAACATATAGAAAGAGACAGCAAGTCAATTCAAGTATGAACAGAGCATAAGAATAATGAAGTAGAGAAGAAGAGAAGAACAAAAAATAAGTGGTAATAATTGATATATCTGTATTGTTTGTTATTCAATCATTTATTTATAACCGAGGAGGTATGGTGGTGCTAGGGAGGATTGTATTCCTCTGTTATTCAAGTTGGTGCTTGAATACTAGAAGTTGAAGCTTTCATCTAGTTGTGGCTAGAAAACAGGGTGCCAGGGTGGTGCTTGGTAAAACACAAAGTTTTTTGTATGCAAGTTGATGCTTGTATAAGTGGAAGTAGGTGCTTCCATCCAATTGGTGTTGGAACACTCAGGGAGTTGGTGCTTCCTTCTAGTGGGTGCTAGAGAAACCAAAGATTTGGTGCTCTCAGCAAATTGTAGCTTGTAAAACTGAGGTGGTAGCCTCATTTTGAGTTGGTGCTCAAAGATAGATGATTTACAGAACTTAAAATATTTCCTATCATTCGAAGAAGAAGAGGTTTTCTCCCTTTATGGGCTTCCTCATGAAAATATGTCTCTGTGTATATCTTATGTGTGACTGATGTTCATTATATATGTTTTTCATATCTTGTATAATATTGATGGTCACTTAGAAGAGATTAAAAATTTCACTTAGAAGAGATTAAAAATTATTTGAATCGTCATAAATTGTTTAAGCACAGTAACAACTGATTCACCCCCCTCCCCTCTCAGTTGTCTTATTAATTTCAACAAGTTATTCTATTTGGCTAGTGGTAGTGATCAATAACAATATCCCCCAATGGTTTTTCGTGAATAATGAACATCTTATGTTGGCTCTTGTAGTCTCGGGTAGAAGACAAGTGAAGAGAATGGATGTTTACCTCCAACCACTTATCGATGAATTTAATCAATTATGGGAAGGGATACATGCATATGATGTATGAAGACCCATCCCAATAGAGAAGTATTTTACATTGTATGGAATATGTCCCTACACCACACACAATTATTCAGGACTATGAGTTTTCTCTGGTAAGCATGCTCATCGATTTGTTTATATCTATAATTTTTTGGCATACTTCATTTGATGTAACTATATTTTTGACACTAACATGCCATGTATACAATAAAACTGTAGGTCTTATAACAAAATAGTACCATGGATTTAAACGTTGTGGACCTTCTATAAAGGATAGGTGGTCCAATGACCTATGAAATCTAGTGTACGATTGGTCGAGGGTATTCCTCCAATCACCTATCAAAGTTGGTGTCTATAGGCATCAACCTAAAACTAGTATATTTGCAGGCACCAACTAGTATATTTGCAGACACCAACCTATAGGAGACACCAATCCCCTTAGTTGAGCACTAACTCAGCAATATGTAGGCACCAAACTACTGGAGACACCAATCTCCTCATTCTATCAATAAGGTCAAATATTCTCTTTCCCTCAATATTTCACTTGCATAAGACTATTGCTTTGCCTCTGTTGTCACAACACATTCCTTCAATTCACAATCTGCTTTATTTCAAAAGTTCCTTATACCTTGCACCTCCCAACCACCCTTAGACAATTCCATTATCTTTCTTTCATCCTCGGACCTCAGAACCTCATAGATTATCTTCACATAATCACACACACTTCCATGCTTAAGTGACTTGGATTTAATCATCGTTATTTATATAGAGTTGTTGGCGCAGGCCATTTTGGAGAAAAGTGCAACAATTAATGAAGATAGTTCGAAAATGGGCTAGAAAAGGAGCACGCGCTGCAAAATAGATAAAAGTAGCATCAGGAAAGCGAGAAAGTCAAAGGAAGGAAGAAGGACCTAGATCAACGAGGAAAACGGATGGATTTTGGACCAATCATGGACAAGGAGTTATAAAGTGGACAAACCTAATCCATCGAGGGTTAGTGGGTTAGGGTTTTGGTCATTGTTGTAATGAGTATTTTACCTTTTATGTAGTATAAATATGTATTGTGAGATCTAAGGAGATCTAGTGACTATTAATGGTTGAGCTATCTAGTTGTGGAGCTAGTGTTGAGATGATCTTAGAGTCATTTTTTGAGAGAGAGAGAGAGATGCATTGTAAGGGTAAGGTCTCAAGTTGTGGAGCTTGGTGCAATCTTGTCAACCTCACTTGCTCAACTAGAATGCACGCAGTGCTATAAACTTTGATGGAGAATAATAGAAGAGAAAAGAATGCCAGATCTTTGTGGACATAGCCCAGGGGGTGAACCATGGTAAATTTGTGTCTCTATGTGAAATGTTTGTCTTCTTTATTGAGATTGTTTAGTTGTGATGAATGAATGAATCTGTTAGTAGTAAAATGAAGCACACAGTAGAATGATAAGATTATTATTGTAGAATGAATGTTAAATGAATGCAAATGATTACAAAATGGCAAATATGGATATATTGATGTAATAGAATAGTATATCTAATGTGTTTGAGGTAGAAAGAATGCCTGTCATCCCCACATAAGCCTCCCTTCCAAAATTGCAGACATCTGGGTCCTACAATCACCCATAAGCCATCTCGGGTGAGACTGCATTGTGCACTATGTGTGCAATGTTGCCTTCTAGTCTCCAGAAGGGATGATGTTTTGTAGGGTTTTGTTGGAAACCTAAAATAGAACCCAGGTCAACACAAGAAACATCCAACAAATGGTTTTGTTGTTGGTTGGAACCCAGAAGAACATATTGGAGGGGGCTTGTTGAGAAGGACAGTTAAGGGAATGAAGTATTATAAGGGGATGTTCAGACCATGGAATCCTACTAAACAGGAGATAGAACTATGATTGTAAACAAAATAGCTCGAGTTTGTGCAAAAAGAAAATAGAAACCCTAAGTATACACCGCACAAATATTTGGAGAGGTACGTATTTACTGATCTTCATGAGGCATTTTTTTGTGAATTTCCACATTTGTTGTAGGAGTGGATACTAAGATTGAAGGACACTCATCCAACTAATCGGATAAGACCAGTAGAATGGACTAATGAGAATATTGTGCAGCTACAGAAAGTCAATAATAATATCATGTGCGTAGTTGATTTCTCGCTAGATAACATTATTGTAGGATTCATTACAGAGTTTGCAGTCGATACTGCAAAATCTTTCACTGTTGCAGCGAACGAGTTTTTGAAGGGTCCAAGAGGAAGGTATATTAGATCATTTTACACATCATTCAAGATTTTAATGCATGATAAAGGCATGATGACAATGGAGTCTGATGGCTAAATAACTTTGCGTGCATGGGGAGACTGGGGAAACACTAAGGAGGATCTGAGAAATGGAGAAGGATATGGATAGAAGTGAGAAGAAGGAAGCAATGGACCCTATTATTATGGATGAATATCGGATCAAGGAAATAATGGACAAAGAGGGAAAGATGTGCAGTGGAACACCCTACCAATATAAGATCAATAGGAAAAAGAGAGTAGTAGTCGAGCGAGAAGGCTTGGAAAGTGATGAAGAAGAGGTAGAGAATCTCCAAGATACGAAGTAGATTGAGGAAATCCTGCACGCCACATATGACAAAAAAACCATAGATCAAGGGTCTGGTTTAGAAGAAGGCTCTCCATGCAGATTTGAATTAGTGTGGAACCCACGACCCCATGTGCAACTAAGACATTAGAAAGAAAAAAATATTTTAGAAAACCAACAATTATTGGAAGAAGGAGTCCAATAGGTCAAGGGACCAGTGGAAATTTAAGTGGAAGTATGAGTTTAGGTAGAAGTAGTCAGTTATCTACACCACATGGAGGTAATAATGCCAATTTTACAATGGCGGGTGCAGATCCAACCATTCGGTCACCAGAATTTCATGGAGAAGGGTCGAAGGACCCAGAGAAACATCTATTTATTTATGAAAATATTTGGGAAGCTAAACAGGTCACAGATGAATACACAAAAGTGGCTCAACTTGCAATCACATTCAGAAACTGCGCATTGGTCTGGTTTATGAGTCTAGTAGTAAATAGTCCACAAGGACACCAAAAACCATCGCATATGTGAAGAAGGCACTAATCAATGAGTTCCATCGATCAAGTTCAAAAGATCAATTTATGAATGAGATGATAGAAATCAAACAAAATCCAGGAGAGGTAGTTTGGGAAGTAGATCAGAAGTTCAAGAGAATGAAAGGTAAGTTGAAATTTTCTATAACAGACATGTAACATAGACAACTATTTATAAATTCATTATTTCCACATTTTAAATATCCATTGAGGCAACAAAAGTTCCAGACTTGGGTTGAGGCTCTACAGGAAACCTTACAATTGGAAGAGAATTAGTATAGATATACAAATCTAGTTGTAGAAGAGCTGAGAGTGGATCTTAATAATCTAACATTTCAGAGTAATCAGAACAAAGGCAAGGAGAAGAGGGAGGTTGTTTGGTGTACCTTATGCAGAACAAAAGGACACCACAAAAATGAGTGCCCAACATTTGTGCAGTATTTGGGAGCGGGATTGTCGAATACCTTACCTACGGGAGAAGTATGGTCTGAAATATGTAAAACACATGGACATGATCCCTATCATTGTCCACTGATGCAAAAATACCAAACAGTGCCTAAGAGTACATTCTGCAATTTCTGCAAGTCTGTAGGAAATGAGGACAAAGATTGTTGAACCATGGAACTTATGAAGGAAAGGACTTCAGATGCGTATAGGATGTAGGTTGAACTAAAGATAGGTCCATCTATGCAACAGTATAATAATGTGCAACAATTTCCAGCGCCACCTCAATATAATCAAGTACCACAATATAATACACCATGCATAGATAATCAAAGCAACCGAAGAGGATTCAGAAGAGGAGGAAGTGGAAGAGGAGGATTTGGAAGAGGCAGAGGCCCAGTAACCTGCCACAATTGTCAACAACCTAGACATTATGTAAGGGATTTTCCACTACCACCAGCAACATGCATGTACTGTCCCATAGCAGATCATACTACAGAAGAATGTCTAACACTTCTCACAAATATACATGAAAAAAGGAAATAGAATAATCAGAATGTTCAATGGATTGCCACAGAAACTAGAGAAGATTATGGGAAAAAGATTAATATAGTTACTCGAGCTGGAACCAAAATAGGAGAAAATACATCAAATCAGAATCAGAACTAACACCTGTGGGTTATAAAGAATACAACACATCAACAACATTTTTATGCACACAAGGAGAAAGAGACATTCAAGCAGGATAGACAAGAAATTTTGAAGGATAATATTGTTTCTACTTCAAATAATATGCCTCATCTATATGATCATACCAGTGGAGAACAACCTTCAAAAAAGGTAAGTAATCTAAGAAAATTTATGGTATCTTGATTGAAGTTATTAAATGATCAAACATCTATACAAATGTTACAAGGTTTGTTAGAAAAATGCAATTCTGGAGAAGAGATATAACTAGAACAAAAGAAAGTAAATCATGTCCATAGGAAGACAAGAACAAATAGAGACTTCAGATTGAATGCAAACATTGGAGACTTTAACATGGGTGATATCATATTAGATTTGGGATCTAGAGTAAATGTTCTTCCTAAGAAAACATGGGAATGCATGGGAAAACCTACATTGGGATATTCACCTATTCAGCTGAAATTGGAAAACCAACATAGAGTGATACCAATTGGTAGATTGAAAGGAATACTAGTGGATTTAGATGATGTGTGCACTGTGGAATATTTTGAGGTAATTAATATAGTGGATAATACTACACCTTATCCAACATTGTTGGGACTAGATTGGACATTTGACAATCAAGCTATCATCAATTTGGAGACCAGGAAAATGATCTTTGAATTAGGAGAATATAGAGTCATAACACCATTAGATCCTTTAGAAGGTGGAATATATGTTGAACCAATGATATAAAAATTCATCATAGAAGAGATAAATCAATTATATAGAACTACCACGTGCAAGGAAGATTATATTAATACAACAACAGATGTAATGCTTAGTTGGAGAAGTATCATTTCTTGTGCTTCAGATTCTGACACGGGACTAGAGAATTGGCAACAGTGCTTACATGAGATATCTACTGGAATATGTGCAAGAATGACATGTGCACTAAGATGGGTTGGAACAGAGGTAAGAGAACCTCCAATTTTTTATGGTCAAAATGATTTAGAAGAATTCCTAACAAAATTTGAGTTAGAAATCCTGGAAAGTCAAAGGTTACCAGTTTTAGACATTTCCTTGAAGGAAACACATGCACGTTGGTGGGGTACTCATAAAGAAAAGATAAAGGATTTCTATCAATGAAAAATATTATTGCGCATCATAGTTGGTGCAGAACATGAGAATAAATATATGGATAAATATAATGGAAGAGAGAATCTCAGAGAACATATAGACATATGCATAACCCAATGGAGATTGGTACCACCAGAGCAGTGGCCACATCACTTTATCCATACATTAGAAGACATACCAAGAAATCGGTATACATAATTGGAACTGCACAAAGGAACTGGAAACTGGGCAGAGTTGCAACAGAATTTTGTGATCATGTTTGCATTTGAACATGAGAATCCAGTGATGGATACAACACTGAATTTGATAAAAGAGACTATTCTTGAAGAACCTGAAGTTGAAATGGTAGCATGTTATCATAATCAGAATCAACAAACAATCAGGCAGTTGTTACATTGTTACCACATCATAGAAGAGGACCCAGCAAAAGAAAACCCGCGTGATATTTAGATAACAAAAGTTTAAGGGTAAAGAGAAGTAGAAGGTCCACATTTACAGTCAGAATAAATTGGTGCACCACTGAAGATAAAGAAGGTAATAGAAGAGAATCCAAATATTGCAAGTATTGGTGATTATTGGGATAACCAGATAGTGGAAAGAATAACAGAGTTATTGCGCTAGTATAGTGATATGTTTCCAGTGACGTTTTCATAAATGAAAAGGGTAGCAGGAGAACTTGGAGAAATGAAGATTCCTTTGCGACCAGATTCCAGACCAATAAGACAAAGACCCTATAGGATGAATCCAGTATATAAACAGAAAGTGAAGGCATAGATTGATAAAATGTTAGAGGATAGTATAATAGAACCTGTTGAATAATCTGAGTCGATTAGAACTATGGTAGTTCAGGAGAAAAATATAGGGGGAATAAGGATCTTTGTAGACTTGAGGAATTTGAATGATGCTTATCTGCATGATCCCTTCCCTACTACATTTGCATATGAGGTATTGGAGAATGTAGGAGGACAAGAAGCATACTCATTTACTGATGGATTTTCTAGGTATCACCAAATCATAATAGCACTAGAGGATCGTCATAAGACTACTTTTTCCATAGAATTGGGGTCGTACCAGTACACAGTGATGCCCTTTGGATTGAAAAATTCCCCTGCTACTTTTTAAAGGGTAGTGGTAGCTGTATTTAAAGATTTTATACATAAGTTTTTGGAGGTTTATCTGGATGATTGGATGGTATTTATCCTATTGAAATATCATGTTGAAGTTTTAAGATTAATGCTAGAAAGGTATAGACAGTGTCAAGTCTCTTTGAACATTAATAAATGCATATTCAACGCACCATTTGGAATTTTTATAGGGTATGTGGTGTGTAAACAGGGTCTGTTAGTTGATCCTGCAAAGATTGTTGTCATTGTTAATTTACCACCACCTAAGTTAGTGCGCCAATTAAGAGCTACACTAGGTCATACATGCTACTATAGAAAGTTAAAGAAGGATATCAAGTTTCAGTGGAATGATGATGCCAACAAAGTTTGGACATATTAAAGGAGAAAATGGTGACAACACCAATTTTGGTGTTTCTAGATTGGTCAAAAGAGTTCCATGTTCATGTGGATGCATTTTCAATAGCACTTGGAGCAGTATTAACACATCCAGAAGAAGGTGACATGGATCACCCAATAGCATTTTCAAGTAGGAAACTGACAGAATCAAAACAAAACTATAATACAACAGAGAGAGAAGGTTTGGCTATGGTGTATGCATTGTAAAATTTCAGACATTATTTATTAGGACAACATTTTAAGATGTTCACATATCACTATGTTCTTAAATACATGGTCAATGAGCCAGTGTTGGAGGGAAGAATATGTAGATAGTTGTTGTTATTTCAAAAGTTTGATTTTGAAATAGTTTTGAAAACTGGAAGATTGAATGCAAGGCTAGATCATTTGTCCAGGATAACTAATGGAGAGGAACCAAGAAACTTGGAGGAAAAATTTCCTAATGCACAACTCTTTTCAGTGCAAATTATTGATGAATACTTTGTTGATATCATTGAATTTTTTAGTATAGAACTTTCCCCAAAGGAATACACCACTACGCAGAAGAAATTTTGGGTGGTTAGAGATTGAGTTTACCAAATTATTGTAGGACACTTGTATAAATTAGGAGCAAACAATATTCTAAGGAGATGTGTCATGGAACATGAAGGTTCTATCATTTTAGTAGAAGCACATGAAGGAATAGTTGGAGGACATTATGTAGGAAAATCCACTGCGCAGAAGATATTGCGCACAGGATTATGGTGGCTAACGGTTTCTAGAGATGCAAAGGAGTATTATCAAACTTGTGATGTCTATCATAGGGTAGGAAAGCCATCCAGGAGGGATGAGATGCCCTTAAAACCTCAGGTAACTCTTAAAGTGTTTGACAAATGGGCAATTGACTTTGTAGGTCCAATCAACCCACCAGCCAGAATATCATGAGCAATGTATATCATTACAGTGACAAAATATTTAACCAGATCGGCTGAAGCAACAATAGTAAAATATTTCAATGCAGAAATTATAGTGCACTTCCTATTTGAACAAGTAATTACAAGATTTGGATGCCCTGGAATTATGATGAGTGATCAGGGAACTCATTTTATCAGCAGTGTCATTCAAGAAATGATTGAATAATTTGAGATACACCATCAGAAGATCACTCAATACCATCCTCGAGATAATGGAACAGTGGAAGCATTTAATAAGATTTTGAGGAATTCCCTAAAAAAAAATTATAATGTGAACAGGGATGATTGGGATTTGAAGATACCAACAATATTATGGGCCTATAGAACCACATGTAAGAAATTCAAAGGGTAGACACATTTCAAATCGGTGTATGCTCAAGAAGTAGTAGTTCCTTTAGAATATTTGATACCTAGTATATGCATTGCATCCATTACAAACATGAGAGAAAGAGGTTCAAATCAAGAAATATTGTCTCAACTCATGGAACTAGAAGAAGACATGATTATGGTCAGTTTCCATCAAGAAGTATAGAAATCCAAAGAAAAATCTTGGCATGATAGACACATCAAGAAGAAAAACTTTAAGGAAGGAGATATGGTTCTCCTTTATGACAACAAATACTTACAGCACCTAGGAAAATTCAAGATGCATTGGCTAGGGCCATATGAAATAAGATCTATCACATATGGAGGTGTTGTGAAGTTGCAGGATCTAGCAAGAAAAGAGATGCAAGGATTAGTTAATGGCAGTTGACTGAAACTGTATAGGGACAGTCAACCCAATAACCCTTAGTAGTTGCAGCACTGGAAAATTCAATTGTACATAGTGTATATAGTAAAGAAAATAAGAAAAGAAAGAAAAAGAAGAAAAGAAGAAAAATACAAAAAGATGTAGTACTAGAAGGATAAGTGTTAAATTTCCAGTTAAAGAATACAGCGCACGTAAGACAGAAATTGGTATAAAAGAATAGGAATACATTGCGTGCCAAAGAAAGGTGACCATAAAAAATAAAAAAAGCACGTCGATACGGAAAGTAGACAGAAGAAGGAAAATGCAGTGATCGGAAAAGTAGAGTGCAACAAATAATTTATGGCACAACTTATAAAAGTGGAAAATGTGAACAATAAGACTC
>JZKD02S0354098.1:0-18920 GCA_000966675.3 Picea glauca
CTAACTACAAATGCATACTAATGCATACTAAAGAAACACACTTTTACCTAACGACATATTAGACCAAGTAGATCTTAACTAACTCCTAAGTGTCTAAATATCCTAACAATATGAACATGATGTGACGTTTCATATTATGGATTATGCCAAACCAATACTGTAACATCCCTAAGGCCGAACCTAATTGCAAATGTAAATATAAATTTGCATAATATGGTGAGATGATTTGATATCATTTTGGTATGCACACTCCATGGTGTAGCATGTGCAGGTACTGCACACTAAAATGAGGAAGTGTGCACATTCTGGGATACCGCGCGTAGCATCTTAACTACACGCGATGTAGAGGCCAGGGAGCCTTATGTATCTAATATTTTTTATACGATGGTTAGCCAGTAGTATAATCTAGGATGATCTATATGGATATTAGTGGCCACCCACCTTTTCCAACTGGCTCAAAATAGTTTTCTGACAATTTTGGCAATTTACTATTTTTAGCAGTTTTAACTTCTGGGGCCATTTTGAGGGCCTAAATGAAACTTTTTCAAGATCGAGATCCACAATGATAGTTGAAGGATTTATTGATCCACCAAAATGAATCTCCTCGACGATACCTTTCCAATATTCCATCACACTCCTAAAACAAAGATCGAATGCAAAAGTTACGACCCTGGGAAGTTGATGTATTAACTTACCCAAACGGGGCCCACATGAATTTTGGCGCTTCATCTCCTAGGGTTAGGTTTTTGGATGTCTAGGACTTTTTGCATTATTTATTATTGTAAAAAGGCCTTCAAAGCCTCATTGTAACCTTCTTCTTGCGAATGCGTGCTACTGTCACATCTCTTCTCAGCGATAAGTCGCCACCATTCCAGTAAGCTTATTTCCGCTACATTTTATATTTCATCTTATTTCGTTATTGAATAGAAAACTAGTTTTACTATATCTCTATTATTTTTTGTGAAGAACCTATTAATAATATGTATTCATTTTTTTATTCTCATAAAATCTCAGTCAATGGTATCAAAGTGGTCTACTCCTTGTCGTCTTAATGCATGTCCCCAACAAGGTCGAAGTACAAAGAGTTGGGTCTCAAGCTTGTTTCTCTTGAGGACAGAAGCTATAACATGCCCAAGATAACTCCCATGGCAGGAGAAAATAAATATGATGGGACAATATATCCTTTCAAACTATTGATTGAGGAAGCCCTCATGCAATAGAGGAACGCGATGATGGATAGTTTCACGCAAATCTTTCGACGGCTACCAACGGGTGACGCATCTTCTTCGAACGGAGGCAACGCCCCCTTCAAGGTTCAAATAAACTTTTATATTCCTATATTTGAAGTTCAAATAGATGAATATGCTATATACAAGTGGTTGAATCTACTAGAAGGGTATTTTTCTGTCCATAACTTTTAGAATAGAGAAAATATTACTTTTTTTCTCCTCAAAGTCATTCCCCATGTCAAAGATTGGTGGGAAACTTTTTTTGAGAAAAAGAAAACGAAGGAAACCTCATTATTTTTAGTCATGACCACCTAGGAGTCCTTCAAGGATGCTATTAAGGAACAATACTACCATGTCGGAAGTTATGATGACCTGTATACCAAATGGACCACACTACGGCAAGAAAGAGACCAAGAAATGCCATATTTCACAAATATCTTCCATACCTTGTGCACCCAGTTGGGTATTAAAGATTCAAAGTGAAATATGGTGCTCAAGTATCATGGCGCTCTCCATAGATACATCCAGACCAAAATGGGATTTTTTGACATCTCATCCTTGAACACGGCCTACTGATATGCCGTCAAAATCGAGCAGAAGCTAAAACAAAAGAGGCGACAATTTGGGCCTGGGAACCCCTCACAACAAAAGCCAGGAAGGGACGACCCCAACCCATCAAACAAAGGATAGAGACAATATGGATAGTATTAGGACAACCAATCCAAGCCATAAGAAAAGACGAACACTAGAAAGACAAGGAAAGATATTGGGAAGTGGTGCAACTTCCATAAGATCCCTTGGCATAAGACTACTGACTGTTGCTCAAAGTAGTCATTGGTGGATGAAATGAAAGCCTCTGAATAATATGGGGATTTTGACTCTAAGCTAGAAATAGAAAGGGGAATATGGATCATTGACACGGAACCTAGTGCCACCATTGCTACCATCAAGCTTCAGGTGAACGAGATGAGCCAGAAGAAGGAGAGCGCCTCTTCCATTCATAGATGTGGGTAAACAACAGCCCACTGCAGTTCATCATTGATAGTGGTAGACAGAAGAACCTCATCTGAGTAGAGGTTGTCAAGTGGCTGGCCCTGCCAAAAATGCCGCACCCAAAACCCTACACCATTGGATGGCTCCTCCAAGGAAGCGATCTTCGTGTCAGCCAACAATGTCGACTGTTGTAAAACATCAAGACCTTCAAAGATGAGGTATTATGTGATGTTTCTCCTCTCAAAGTTTTTGATGTTCTTTTGGGCCAAACTTATTTATGGAAACGTCATGTTGTATATGAGTCTACGCCTCGTAGTGTTATTATTACTTTGAACAGGAAATTGTATAGGATACCCGAGGCAGTCCCACCTAGTGTTATTTCCTTGATCTCTGCTAAGAAATTCAGGAAGGTCATATCTCATATGGGGAAGTTTGTATTCTTCGTGATTCACTCTCAGAAAAAGATAAAGATCACAACCACAACTAGGGTATTTGTGGTCGACCTCTCCACATAGAATAAGCAAGTACATAAGGTTGTGGAAGAATACTCGGATCTCTTCTCCTCACTTATAGGGGCACCTCTGCACTGCCAGTTCAAGAACCCCATTGATCTGACCCCTGGCACACCACTGCCCAATGGGCCAGTCTATCATTGTTCTTTGTTAGAGAACGAGGAGATTAAGTGACATATACAAGAAATTCTCCACAAGGGTCACATCTGCCACAGTGCATCACATTGCGGGAGCCCAATCATCTTGGTACAGAAGAAAGATGGAACCTAGGGACTCTGTATTGATTACAGAGCTCTGAATAAAATCACAGTTAGAAACCAATACCTGATTCCCCAAATCAATGACCTAATTGATCAACTCACAGGTGCCAAATACTTCACTAAGATTGATCTGAAGTATGGCTACCATCAGGTCCCAATTGAATATATAGATGTATGGAAGGCCACCTTCAAGTCAAAGTAAGGCCTTTTTGAATGGTTGGTCATGCCCTTTGGTTTGAAGAATGCTCCAACCACTTTCATGAGGATGATGGACGATATCCTGCAACTGTTCACCAATACTTTTACAGTGGTCTATTTGGATGACATTCTAATTTACAACAAGACTTGGGTCGAACACTTGTAGCATATTCAACAGGTTTTGCACACCCTGTGGCAGCACAAGCTATACGTCAACTTGGAAAAATTCTCCTTCGGCATGGACAAGGTCCATTACGTGGGCTACATCATTGATCAACATGGTGTACATGTGGATCCATACAATATCCAAGTCATCCGTGACTGGCCAGCCCCAACAACATTCACTGAGATTCAAAGATTCTTGGGCCTTGCCAATTTCTATCGCAGGTTCATGTTGGGGTTCTCCCATATTGCATGGGGCCTCAGCCAAATAAACAGGGGTGGTGGTAAGGCAAAATTTTCATGGGGTCGGTCCCAACAACAAGCGTTCGATGATTTAAAGAAACACTTATGCTCAGTCCCAGTACTTTCACTCCCAAACCTGCAACATCCCTTTGAGATCAAGACAAATGCTTTAGACTATGTTGTGGGCATCATTCTCTCTTAGCATGACCACCCTATGTCCTATCATAGTGAGACACTGTCTGTAAGTACCCTACTTAAGACAAAGAAATGTACTCTATTTTTCAAGCATGTCGCCAGTGGAGACATTAAATTCTTGGGAAGGAGACAGTCATCCACACTGATCATAATTCACTACAGTTCATGCAAACACAGGGAAAATTGTAGAATGACCACCATCAAAAGTGGTCCACATACTTGCAGCAATTCCACCTCAACATCAAGTATAAAACAAGAAGTACCAATCACATCGTTGATTGCCTCAACAGACCGTGATTCATGACACTCACCACAGTGCTAGACTCTTGCAGCTATGAGACATCTGGATGGCCCCAAATCTATGCGACATACCCTGACTTTGGCACCACCTACCAAATGTTGGGTGGAAATGCAGTCGTCGATAATTTCCATATTCAGGATGGGTTGTTGTTTCATTTAGGCCATATCTGTGTTCCATCAAATGAGCAAGCAAAGATTATCTAGGAATACCACTATAGTCGGGTGGCAGGACACTTTGGTGTTGAAAAGAGAGTGGCAATGATACAAAAACATTTCTACTGACTGAAACATTGACAGGAGGTCAGCAAGTATATCAAGTCCTGCACTGCTTACGCTATTTCCAAAGTAGCCACTAAGAAACAAGGCTTGTACACCCCTCTTCCTACTCCTGATAGGCCACGGGAATCCATCTCAATGGACTACATGTTGGGCCTCCCATCCACCAAGTGGGGAAATGACTATTGTTTTGTGGTTGTTGATTTCTTTTCTAAGATGGAAATTCTAGTGCCCTACAAGAAGATCATCACAACATAGGTCACTGCCAATATCTTTGTTGAATGAGTCTAGATACATTTTGGAATCCCACAATACATTGCCTCAGATTGAGATAGTGAATTTCTTAGCACATTCTGGTCGAGCCTCTGGTCACTGCTAGACACCAAGCTCACCAAATCCACAACCTTCCACTCCCAGACAGATCAACAAACCAAGGTTGTAAATCGAATGATTATGCATATCCTTTACATGTATAATTCAAAGCACCATCAAACATGGTATGAGAGCCTTCCCTATGTACAACATAGCTACAACCAATATCTGCATAGCTCAACTCGACACAACCCCTTTCAAGTGGGGTTGGTATTCCAACCATTAGGTCCCATAGATGTTGCACTTCCCCTTGCGGTAACCTTGACCAACTCATCTCCTGCTCCAAATGATGATGAAAAATCCACCCGGTTCATTGAGAAGATCTAGCACATCCACCAACAGGTTCAGGATATCCTATAGAAGTCCAATGACAAGTACAAACAACGCCTTAATCAACATCGGGTGCCACATAAGTTTCAGGTGGGAGACAAAGTTTGGTTGCACTTGCAGAAGGAATGCCTTATAGGACCCCATCAGAAGCTTCTCCCACTTCGTTATGGGTCGTACACTATCACCAAGGCTGTGGGGGATAATTATTTTTAGCCCAACATTCCTCCTTTTCTTGGCCTGCACCCAATGTTCAACGTGGATCTCCTTCGCCCTTATTTCCCACCATTATTGGACACCTTAGAAGTATAAGAACAACTGACACCAACAGAGCTCAACCCTTCCTACATACAATAGGAATCCAATGATCATATTGTGGACATACATATCAAGGGCACTCGACAACAAAGGATCCATCTTTATCGAGTCATCAAAGCAGGGCAACTCCTGCACCAAGGCAAGTGGCTCACCCAAGGACAAACTCAACAAAAATTTCCTCATCTGATGGGGGACCTCAATGCAATGGAGAAAATTGCTTCCTAAGGAGAGAGGATTAATCCATATGGATATCAGTGGCCACCCACCTTTTCCAACTAGCTCAAAACATTTTTCTGACAATTTTCGCAATTTACTATTTTTAGCAGTTTTAACTTCTAGGGCCATTTTGAGGGCCTAAATGAAGGATTTTAGGGATTGATCGTCTCAATGATATTCAAAGGAATCATTGATCCCCCAAAACGAATCTCCTCAAATATACCTTTCCAATGGGCTATCACATGCCTAAAATGGATATCATATGCAAAAGTTATTACCCCAGGAAGTTGATGTACTAACTTACCCAAACAGGGCCCACATGACTTTTGGTGCTTCATCTGCTAGGGTTAGGTTTTTGGATCTCTAGTTTTTTTGGAATTCTTGATTATTATAGAAAGGCCTTCAGAGCCTCATTGTGATCTTCTTCTCACGAATGCGCACTGCCCTCACATCTCTTCTCAGAGATAAGCTGCCACCATTCCAGCAAACTTGTTTCCACTACATTTTAGAGTTTCAGCTTATTTTGTTATTGAATAGAAAACCAATTTTACTGTATCATTGTTATTCTGTCTGAAGCACTTGTTAATAATCTGTATTCATTTCATTCTACTCATAAAATTCAAATCATAGGATGCTTATGTTTTGATTAGGCCGGAGAGCCTAGATGTTAAAGACTAGTGCGTGTATTTTTGTACATATCTCATAATTAATATAAAGTACATCATTGCACGTAGACCAACCGCGATAAAAGATACGGGGGAATAAATTCCACTAGTTAGGGAAAGTGAAGGGGCTAATTTAAGGAATATTTTATTAATATTTCTTAAATCATAAAGTATGGATAATTATGTTATCCTAATTTCTAAGTTGGGGCCAAGTGGGCCAAAGTAACCTCCAACATGACAAGTGTCAAGTTGGGGGCATCCATACATATTGTTGGAATTAGTTCATTTCAAGGGGATCTCCTTCATTCTGACCATCATATTTCCCCTAATTCATCCATCACTAAGATATATAGTCATTCATCCATGAATATTGGTAGCCATTGAACTATCATTTGTATCTTCATGACTTTACCTTAACCCGTATCCATAACCTTTTGTTGGGTAACTGTTAGCTTGTGAGAGGGATTGAAGAAGCCGGTTGTCAGGACCATGGGATATTGAAGAGGTGGTTTGTCAGGAACGTGAGAAATTGTATGGGTGAGAGAATTGTTGGGGATTGAATTCGGAAGGTGTTGAACTACATTTGCAGGGCTCTGAGACTTCCTAACTAGCCTATTGCGAAAGCCCTGGAAGGGAAGTGGGGAAGCTGAGGGATTGTTGAGCAGAGAAGGGGAACAGTTCCTTGGGTGGGATAGGCATGTGGGGAATGAGGGATTGTAGGCTATTATTTGAGTGAGCGCTTAAGACAAATTCTTTCCTATTGTTCATGACTTTTTAGCCTAGTTAGGAACCCCTTTACCTAGGTTGAGTTTAGTCCCAGCTCGGGGGTGACTCACTATTGAGAGTGATGAACAATGTGGTCTAAGGCTGAGAGGTTTGTGGAAGTTATACACGCAGTTGGTGATAGTCTCACAAAGATAAGTGTTAATTGTGTGATTAATTTACATGCTTCATTGTTATTCACGTGTTCTTTTTATGGGTTTATCATATGCGTGACTATAGTTGTCTATATGCTTATGGGTATTGCATGTATATGTTCCATGTATATGTTTACTACTTTTTAGTGTGAATCCATGAATTTACATAACATATTTTTATGTTCATGTTTTATATATATTAAGATTTTGCAATAGTTTTGTGTGTGCATATGTTTAATTGAATGCATTTAGAAAATTATATGCAACATAACTTAGCTAGGATGTTAAGTATGTTACAGTATGTTCCGCACAGAGAACGAATGTTCTTCAGCGTATCATGGCCTGACATGAATGGTCGAGGATGTTACAATTGGTATTTGAGCTGAGAAAGACTGTTATGGAGTTGCATGGCCTGGCCTGTATCAGGCTCAGAATGTTACAAAAATAGTTTCAGAGCTAAGTAAAGTGTCTGAGGAGTGGCTCACCCTTGGCCTGTGTTAGGTCGTGGATGTAAAAAATTGGTATCAGAGTCTCAGTTTTCAACACTGAGCCTGAATGGGCCGAGAAAGTTGAGTTGAAGAAAAATGTCACAAATAATTTAATTCGAAATGGCCATATTTTAGTTGTAGAGCATTCATGCAAAAAAAAAATAACAACAATTGGGCGGAAATGGGGAAAAGCCCCAATTTTTGTGGATGGATTCATGAGAAAATGGAGAAATTCAACCAAGTGATGAGATATTACTGATTTAATATATTTCCTAGAAAATTCAAACCTGGAATTGGTCGAATTTGAAGTTATAGTGAAGCCATGACAAATGGAGTGGAAAAGGTTAGCGTGCAAGTACCACGTGGAAAATGTTAGCATGCAGGTATCATGCAAAAAATTTAGTGTGTTGGATCACACGTTAAATTGTGGTGCCACACAGAATAATATAGTGTGTGGGTGCGTGCACTAAATTTGGCATTGCACAGAGTCCACACACCTAAGAAGGTGTGCGCGGTGTACACAGACACAATAAGGGCACGCAGGGTGTATGCAGTATTGCCAAAGCACAAAGGAGTTTGGTTGGCGCATGCACAATATGGGTATATGTTGCCGCACGATAGTTTAGTATGTACATGCAAAGTATTGATGCATGGTGGGGGCATATTGAACTTTGGCATGGTGCAATGCATAGAGAGAAATGCATGTGGAATATCAGTGCACGATACAAAAATTGCGTGCAACAGGTAACAGTGCAAGAACCAAAATTGTGTGCGGTAGTTATTGGCGCGTGACACAAAAGTGTGTGCATGTTATTGGAGTGACAAAAAGTGATACACAGTGGTTGTAAAGTGCATGAAGCATGATTTAACTATGATGTTGTAGCACATGGAAATTACGGGAGCACAGATTGAAACTTGTTCGCGTGAAGTTTTTTGAAGGGTGAAGAACAACAAAAACAGTGAAGGGTAAATTATAAGACCCCGACTAGCTCCATGAAGCCCTAAATTTCTACTCAAGACTCAAAATTGAGCATGTGAGTAGGAATTGGAAAGACCTTGGATAGTGGAATATAATTATCCACCCAGAAAATTGATTAGGAATTCAATGTTTCAGGAAATCAAAAGAAAGGCTTCTGATAAATTGTTGAACCAAAATGGTTCATATTTTTCGAAAAATTGTTGAAACAATCATTCTGCCAAGTTTTGTTGGCTGCACATTTTGTAGAGTTAACAACAACTAGATCAGATCAATATCAGTTTAGAGTCTAGATTAATGGAAGAGGCACTAGGAAATTACAACCAGGAAGATGAAGTCAGAGGGATGGCTATCCATTTGAGCATGGAAGGAACCAACTCCAATGGACATGGTGAAAAAAGGGATGAAAACATAAATATGGAAGAGACCATTAAAAATTTACATAAGGATGTTCAAAGCCATAAAGTTGATAACAAAATGCTTATGAGAGACAAGAAGCAGTAGGATGACTTCAACATGAATTTATTCGACAGATTGAACAGAATAGAAAATAAATTGGATAAGGAGAGTGGGTCAAGCAAATGGGGAAGTCACAAGTCTCATGATGACAAAAGAAAAACAGGAAGTGTTAGCAGGCATCACCACCACTCCCTGAGGAATTCCAATAAGAGATCACACAATAGATCAAGTCCATCCCCTGTCAGAAATTACAAGAGGTCTGGGGTGGATGAAATGTGAGGAGAAATAAACAAAATCAAACCTCCTACATTTGATGATGAGCACAAGAAGGATGAATATGCAGAGACATGGTTGCTGGGAATGAGAAAGTATTTTCAATTGCATAATTATTCCTCTCATGCATAGGGTAGAATTTCTATCTATCAACTCAAAGGAAAAGAATCCATGTGTTGGGATCATCTTGTGCAGGTGAAACACATCAAAGAGAAAAGTGTTACTTGGAGAATATTCAATAAGTGTTTTGAGAAGAAATACTTGACTAAGATATACTATAACAAGAAAATGAAAAAGTTTTTTGAAATCAAGCTTGGGAGTATAACAATTGAGGAATATGAGAGAAGGCTTCTAGAACTGTTGAAGTATGTCTCTTTCATCAAAGATGAGACAATCAAAATTCAAAGTTATTTGAGTGGATTTCCATCATTCATCAATGAAAAAATACAGTATGATGATCCTGAGACAATGGAGGAGACCATAAGGCGAGCTAAATGCCTATGTGATCAACAAAAATCAAGGCCAACATTAAAAAAAGTTTGGGAAGATAAAAAAAAATTCAATATGGATCAAAGGAAGAAGAGGTCTAAGCCACCATTCTTCAGAAATAGTCCACAGGGACAACAAAATCCTAAGCAACCCAGAATGATGGACATAGGAATTCAAAGGACAAGGAAACCACCTATACAATGTTGGAGTTGTAAAGAGGATCAGATATTCAGAGATTTTCCTCACAGAGGTTAAAAAGGGAGGATTATTCATAATGTACAACAAGATGAAACAATGGAGGACATGGGGAGAAATATGCCTAGGATCTATGCAGCCCTAGACAACAAGTAAGAAGAATATCAACCAGATATGATTGAAGTGGAAGGCATGATCAACAACCAAACCATTGCTATTTTAATTGATTCAGGAGCTAGTCATAGTTCTATATATCCTAAGGTGGTGGAAATCTTTCATGGGAAATCTTGGTTGGTGCATCTGGATATAGGGGCCAAAAGAAAAGTTAATGAGATGGTTAAGTCATGTCTTATTGACATGAATGGACTGAACACCTAGGCAGATTTGAACGTTTTTCCTTTAGGTTCCTATGACTGTATAATTGGGATGAATTGGTTGGACCAACAACATGCCATCCTAGAATACCATAAAAAAACACTAACTTGCTAAGATAAAGAAGGGAAACTATAGAAATTTTAGGGAATTCCCAAGGCAGTGGCCGTCATAGAGATTTCAGCATTGCAGCTGAAGAAATGTTATAGAAAAGGGTGTCAAATAATTGCAGCTCATTTGGTGGAGACACCTAGAGATAAGGTGCCAAATATGGAAGATTATGCAGTCTTGGAAGATTTTGAGGATGTGATAAAGGAGGTACCAAGGCTACCCCCAAGGAGGGACATTGATTTCTCTATAAATCTAGTGCCTAGAGAAACTCCAGTATCAAATACTCCTTACAGAATGAGTACACTAGAGCTGAAGGAGTTGCAAATGCAACTTGAAGAGATTCTCAAGAAGGGGTATATACAACGAAGAGTGTCACCTTTGGGTTCCCCAATCTTGTTTGTGAAGAAGAAATATGGAACATTAAGATTGTTCATTCATTTAAGAAAGTTGAATAAAGTGACTGTAAAGAACAAGTATCCTCTACCAAGGATTAATGATCNGAATCTCCTCAAATATACCTTTCCAATGGGCTATCACATGCCTAAAATGGATATCATATGCAAAAGTTATTACCCCAGGAAGTTGATGTACTAACTTACCCAAACAGGGCCCACATGACTTTTGGTGCTTCATCTGCTAGGGTTAGGTTTTTGGATCTCTAGTTTTTTTGGAATTCTTGATTATTATAGAAAGGCCTTCAGAGCCTCATTGTGATCTTCTTCTCACGAATGCGCACTGCCCTCACATCTCTTCTCAGAGATAAGCTGCCACCATTCCAGCAAACTTGTTTCCACTACATTTTAGAGTTTCAGCTTATTTTGTTATTGAATAGAAAACCAATTTTACTGTATCATTGTTATTCTGTCTGAAGCACTTGTTAATAATCTGTATTCATTTCATTCTACTCATAAAATTCAAATCATAGGATGCTTATGTTTTGATTAGGCCGGAGAGCCTAGATGTTAAAGACTAGTGCGTGTATTTTTGTACATATCTCATAATTAATATAAAGTACATCATTGCACGTAGACCAACCGCGATAAAAGATACGGGGGAATAAATTCCACTAGTTAGGGAAAGTGAAGGGGCTAATTTAAGGAATATTTTATTAATATTTCTTAAATCATAAAGTATGGATAATTATGTTATCCTAATTTCTAAGTTGGGGCCAAGTGGGCCAAAGTAACCTCCAACATGACAAGTGTCAAGTTGGGGGCATCCATACATATTGTTGGAATTAGTTCATTTCAAGGGGATCTCCTTCATTCTGACCATCATATTTCCCCTAATTCATCCATCACTAAGATATATAGTCATTCATCCATGAATATTGGTAGCCATTGAACTATCATTTGTATCTTCATGACTTTACCTTAACCCGTATCCATAACCTTTTGTTGGGTAACTGTTAGCTTGTGAGAGGGATTGAAGAAGCCGGTTGTCAGGACCATGGGATATTGAAGAGGTGGTTTGTCAGGAACGTGAGAAATTGTATGGGTGAGAGAATTGTTGGGGATTGAATTCGGAAGGTGTTGAACTACATTTGCAGGGCTCTGAGACTTCCTAACTAGCCTATTGCGAAAGCCCTGGAAGGGAAGTGGGGAAGCTGAGGGATTGTTGAGCAGAGAAGGGGAACAGTTCCTTGGGTGGGATAGGCATGTGGGGAATGAGGGATTGTAGGCTATTATTTGAGTGAGCGCTTAAGACAAATTCTTTCCTATTGTTCATGACTTTTTAGCCTAGTTAGGAACCCCTTTACCTAGGTTGAGTTTAGTCCCAGCTCGGGGGTGACTCACTATTGAGAGTGATGAACAATGTGGTCTAAGGCTGAGAGGTTTGTGGAAGTTATACACGCAGTTGGTGATAGTCTCACAAAGATAAGTGTTAATTGTGTGATTAATTTACATGCTTCATTGTTATTCACGTGTTCTTTTTATGGGTTTATCATATGCGTGACTATAGTTGTCTATATGCTTATGGGTATTACATGTATATGCTCCATGTATATGTTTACTACTTTTCAGTGTGAATCCATGCATTTACATAACATATTTTTATGTTCATGTTTTATATATATTAAGATTCCGCAATAGTTTTGTGTGTGCATATGTTTAATTGAGTGCATTTAGAAAATTATATGCAACATAACTTAGCTAGGATTCTAAGTATGTTACGGTATGTTCCGCACAGAGAACGAATGTTCTCCAGCGTAGCATGGCCCGACATGAATGGTCGAGGATGTTACAATTGGTATTTGAGCTGAGAAAGACTGTTATGGAGTAGCATGGCCTGGCCTGTATCAGGCTCAGAATGTTACAAAAACAGTTTCAGAGCTAAGTAAAGTGTCTAAGGAGTGGCTCACCCTTGGCTTGTGTCGGGTCGTGGATGTAAAAAATTGGTATCAGAGCCTCGGTTTTCAACACTGGGCCTGACTGGGCCGAGAAAGTTGAGTTGAAGAAAAATTTCACAAAGAATTTAATTCGAAATGGCCAAATTTTAGTTGTAGAGCATTCATGCAAAAAAAAAAAATAACAACAACTGGGCGGAAATGGGGAAAAGCCCCAATTTTTGTGGATGGATTCATGAGAAAATGGAGAAATTCAACCAAGTGATGAGATATTACTGATTTAATATATTTCCTAGAAAATTCAAACCTGGAATTGGTCGAATTTGAAGTTATAGTGAAGCCATGACAAATGGAGTGGAAAAGGTTAGCGTGCAAGTACCACGTGGAAAATGTTAGCATGCAGGTATCATGCAAAAAATTTAGTGTGTTGGATCACACGTTAAATTGTGGTGCCACACAGAATAATATAGTGTGTGGGTGCGTGCACTAAATTTGGCATTGCACAGAGTCCACACACCTAAGAAGGTGTGCGCGGTGTACACAGACACAATAAGGGCACGCAGGGTGTATGCAGTATTGCCAAAGCACAAAGGAGTTTGGTTGGCGCATGCACAATATGGGTATATGTTGCCGCACGATAGTTTAGTATGTACATGCAAAGTATTGATGCATGGTGGGGGCATATTGAACTTTGGCATGGTGCAATGCATAGAGAGAAATGCATGTGGAATATCAGTGCACGATACAAAAATTGCGTGCAACAGGTAACAGTGCAAGAACCAAAATTGTGTGCGGTAGTTATTGGCGCGTGACACAAAAGTGTGTGCATGTTATTGGAGTGACAAAAAGTGATACACAGTGGTTGTAAAGTGCATGAAGCATGATTTAACTATGATGTTGTAGCACATGGAAATTACGGGAGCACAGATTGAAACTTGTTCGCGTGAAGTTTTTTGAAGGGTGAAGAACAACAAAAACAGTGAAGGGTAAATTATAAGACCCCGACTAGCTCCATGAAGCCCTAAATTTCTACTCAAGACTCAAAATTGAGCATGTGAGTAGGAATTGGAAAGACCTTGGATAGTGGAATATAATTATCCACCCAGAAAATTGATTAGGAATTCAATGTTTCAGGAAATCAAAAGAAAGGCTTCTGATAAATTGTTGAACCAAAATGGTTCATATTTTTCGAAAAATTGTTGAAACAATCATTCTGCCAAGTTTTGTTGGCTGCACATTTTGTAGAGTTAACAACAACTAGATCAGATCAATATCAGTTTAGAGTCTAGATTAATGGAAGAGGCACTAGGAAATTACAACCAGGAAGATGAAGTCAGAGGGATGGCTATCCATTTGAGCATGGAAGGAACCAACTCCAATGGACATGGTGAAAAAAGGGATGAAAACATAAATATGGAAGAGACCATTAAAAATTTACATAAGGATGTTCAAAGCCATAAAGTTGATAACAAAATGCTTATGAGAGACAAGAAGCAGTAGGATGACTTCAACATGAATTTATTCGACAGATTGAACAGAATAGAAAATAAATTGGATAAGGAGAGTGGGTCAAGCAAATGGGGAAGTCACAAGTCTCATGATGACAAAAGAAAAACAGGAAGTGTTAGCAGGCATCACCACCACTCCCTGAGGAATTCCAATAAGAGATCACACAATAGATCAAGTCCATCCCCTGTCAGAAATTACAAGAGGTCTGGGGTGGATGAAATGTGAGGAGAAATAAACAAAATCAAACCTCCTACATTTGATGATGAGCACAAGAAGGATGAATATGCAGAGACATGGTTGCTGGGAATGAGAAAGTATTTTCAATTGCATAATTATTCCTCTCATGCATAGGGTAGAATTTCTATCTATCAACTCAAAGGAAAAGAATCCATGTGTTGGGATCATCTTGTGCAGGTGAAACACATCAAAGAGAAAAGTGTTACTTGGAGAATATTCAATAAGTGTTTTGAGAAGAAATACTTGACTAAGATATACTATAACAAGAAAATGAAAAAGTTTTTTGAAATCAAGCTTGGGAGTATAACAATTGAGGAATATGAGAGAAGGCTTCTAGAACTGTTGAAGTATGTCTCTTTCATCAAAGATGAGACAATCAAAATTCAAAGTTATTTGAGTGGATTTCCATCATTCATCAATGAAAAAATACAGTATGATGATCCTGAGACAATGGAGGAGACCATAAGGCGAGCTAAATGCCTATGTGATCAACAAAAATCAAGGCCAACATTAAAAAAAGTTTGGGAAGATAAAAAAAAATTCAATATGGATCAAAGGAAGAAGAGGTCTAAGCCACCATTCTTCAGAAATAGTCCACAGGGACAACAAAATCCTAAGCAACCCAGAATGATGGACATAGGAATTCAAAGGACAAGGAAACCACCTATACAATGTTGGAGTTGTAAAGAGGATCAGATATTCAGAGATTTTCCTCACAGAGGTTAAAAAGGGAGGATTATTCATAATGTACAACAAGATGAAACAATGGAGGACATGGGGAGAAATATGCCTAGGATCTATGCAGCCCTAGACAACAAGTAAGAAGAATATCAACCAGATATGATTGAAGTGGAAGGCATGATCAACAACCAAACCATTGCTATTTTAATTGATTCAGGAGCTAGTCATAGTTCTATATATCCTAAGGTGGTGGAAATCTTTCATGGGAAATCTTGGTTGGTGCATCTGGATATAGGGGCCAAAAGAAAAGTTAATGAGATGGTTAAGTCATGTCTTATTGACATGAATGGACTGAACACCTAGGCAGATTTGAACGTTTTTCCTTTAGGTTCCTATGACTGTATAATTGGGATGAATTGGTTGGACCAACAACATGCCATCCTAGAATACCATAAAAAAACACTAACTTGCTAAGATAAAGAAGGGAAACTATAGAAATTTTAGGGAATTCCCAAGGCAGTGGCCGTCATAGAGATTTCAGCATTGCAGCTGAAGAAATGTTATAGAAAAGGGTGTCAAATAATTGCAGCTCATTTGGTGGAGACACCTAGAGATAAGGTGCCAAATATGGAAGATTATGCAGTCTTGGAAGATTTTGAGGATGTGATAAAGGAGGTACCAAGGCTACCCCCAAGGAGGGACATTGATTTCTCTATAAATCTAGTGCCTAGAGAAACTCCAGTATCAAATACTCCTTACAGAATGAGTACACTAGAGCTGAAGGAGTTGCAAATGCAACTTGAAGAGATTCTCAAGAAGGGGTATATACAACGAAGAGTGTCACCTTTGGGTTCCCCAATCTTGTTTGTGAAGAAGAAATATGGAACATTAAGATTGTTCATTCATTTAAGAAAGTTGAATAAAGTGACTGTAAAGAACAAGTATCCTCTACCAAGGATTAATGATCTTTTTATCAATTGAAGGATGCAAATATATTTTCAAAGATAGATCTTAGGTTGGTGTTGGGCCTTAGAAATGTCACTTTTTCATCCACCTTTTCCTTCACTATTCCTTACATTTCATCATCCCATTAACCTTTTATCATACCATTTACATAATGATATTTGGGTTTCTCCTTATTATTTTCCATTGTATTCATTTTAGTATTATAAGTGAACTTGTGATTAAATATTAGAAAAATAAAATATTTTCATTATATATCAAGGTTGGATGAGTATGATGATGTGTGGAGGAATATGTGAAGATTTCAACAAAGTCAAATATTACCACCTAGCCTCAAATTCGAATTTCATCTTCAAGCTTTGAAGTTTTGAAGAATATTTGGGACAATCATTCAAGCATATTCAAAGGAGAAGATCGTGGAGATTTTGATAGGATATCTTATCCAAGATATGTGTGGAGGATTTGAAGGAACAAGTTGAGAGAATAGTGGATATGTAATTATGAGACTCTAATGTATAAAAGAGAGTCTTCTCTCTTCATTTGGGGAAGTTAGAGATGGAGGCATGTAATTCATAATTTAGTCTTGTAATTAGGAGAAGGGGATTCTTAGGTTTGTTATTCTTTCATGATTTTTCATTTGACTCTTGTAATATAATTTGAGATTGATATATTGTGTGAGCTCACATATGTCTTTTGTCATTCAACTCTTCGCATGTTGTATTGATTCCTAGATTAATTTCCTACTTTCCTAGATTAGTCTTTCAATGCTTTCCTAGATTAATTTCATTTCAGCAATTTAAATTAGATTACTTCTACTTCAATCCTACATATATAGTGTGTGTGCTTCGTAAGCCTACAAACCTTAGATTGACAAATTAAATAGTTGGGCAAGTACTACAATAGAATTAAATGACAATATTTATGCCTAACATTTTGGCATCGTTGTTGGGGAAGCACGATGGATTGAAGTTTACTTTGACTTTCCTAAAAGCATACCTAGAGTGTGAATTTCAATTTCTGCAATTTCAATTCTAGCAATGTCAATTTCTGCAATCTCATTTTTTTTTGCAACTGTGAAGAGGTTTTCATGTGTTTCAACAAGTATGATTTTCAGTTTTTTTTTTTTTTTTGATTTGGGTGCTCTAAGAACCCCTTTTTCAATGTGATTTAACTATGATTTTAAGCTTGGAAAAACTCACTCATATCCTTGCAAAAGTTGGGATCTACTCTTCTCATGAAGAGGAGATATTGACAGTAGCCATGAGCTTAATTACTCCTCCAACAACAAATAAGGAATCAATATTCGAGGGATCTTGCACATTTAATGAAGAACAATTATGTGAGCAAGAGATCCAAGTGGACAATCAGGAGATGCAACATGATCTAAAGGAGGGAAATTACACCTATGAAATCTTTATCGAGAAATGGTTCCAAGTAAGAACTCATTTAGATAAATTTTGTTTTTTTAATTTGTCGTTACAACAACAAAATTCGTTTATTCTTGTAAATTTCCATTTTTCATTCAAAAAATTGCCACTGAAGATATTGATGTTACTGTTACGTGAATGGATCCACTAGAAATTTTCTTACACATAACTATTTTTTTTAATTCTAATTAGTATAGAGTAGGTAGGTTTTGATTTTCATTTTTTTTTTCTACTTAGAATAAGTATGCTCTCCTCTGCACTTCAAGCGATTGTGAGGATCCGAAAATAGGATGTCTAAAGTGAATTTAGGAATGAATCTTTTTGTGTCCATCCTTTGACCTGGAAATAAACACAGTAAAAAAATTTAGGTGAATAAAAACAAAAAAAATTACATGCTGATACAGTGAAAATTTACATGATGTTACAATGAAATTTCAGTTGCTGAAACAATGAAATTTTACATGTCGTTACAACGAAAATTTTACATGTTGTTACAACATGCTATTATAGAAAAAAAATTACATGTTGTTACAGCAAAATTCTAGATGTTGTTACAACAATTTTTTTTTACATGCTGTTACAACGAAATTTTACACGTTGTTACAACAAAATTCTACATGTTGATGCAGTAAAATTTTACTTGTTGAAACAGTGACATTTTTGCTATAACAATGATTGAATAAATTTTCATATCTTGGTTTGAGTTTTCGCAACACCCCTTGAATTACAACCTACAAAACAAACAAATGAATTAATCTTGTTTGTTCTTGCATCCACATTAGCAGACAATGACTTCAATGGTTTACTGCTTCACCTTCTCATCTCCAAAGAATCAACATTTGGGCTTGAATTTTGTTTGTATCTTCTCAATAATAGGGAAGCTAGAATTTCCTCTCCATGATTGTAACATTTGATTCGGGCTTCATATAGATAATTGGACTATGTTGTTGATTTTGATTATCCGATTTGATTGTATTAATGATTTGCAACGATATTCTCCCATATCGACAGTATTATCTCCAAACTATCAGCCTTCACGATATATTAGGTTTTCTACACTCCCCAACAATAAAAAATGATATCCCGGTATTCCTGTGCATTTTCAGCCTATTAGAGCAGAGCTTCAGAGTTATCCCTGCTGGAAGAATCAGATTGATCTACTTCTTCAACTGCTTTTAGTCAACTTAGATCTGATAAAACAATCAATGAT
>JZKD02S0354109.1:8106-25510 GCA_000966675.3 Picea glauca
GCTGGTTGTATGCCAATCATATAACATCCACTTGCATATAAAACAACAAAATTGTGGTTTCATGCATGTGAATCGGCGTGCACCAACTAAGTAAACTTTAATGTGTTTGTGCTTTTATTCTTCTTTATATGATTGAATTTTTCCAATGATCCTCATCGCACAGAACGCAGCGGTAGGTATGTATCAAAAAGTCTGTAATAGTATTATGACGTCTGTACGTGCATAATCTCTGTAGATCCATTCATCCCTTGGCATTCATCAAGACTAGTCAATAATTGCAAATGTGTTTTATTGCCTCCTCCGATACCCTAAAAATAACTGCCACCTGCCTTCGGAACATCGGACGCGCAAGGTTAAAATTTGTGCTCTGATACAGTTGCTGGGTTGTGTCATCACGTGGCGACGATCGAAAGGGAATAAAAGCATACTGCATCTCGTGATTGATCTGGCCCTGTTTCAGCCATCCGCTTCTTTTCTCGATAGTTATTGCAAGGGTTCACTAAAAATTATTGTATAATTAGTTACACAGATAAGTTAGAAATCTCTATCTCAGACTACAGCGCCAATGTTTACTCTTCTCGTTTAATTCCGGGCCGTATTCTTTCTACGAGCTCGTCCGATGAGTTCTCTTTAACTCCAGGGTTTCTTGTAGGAATGAATGTGCGGCTGATTATTTTTAAAACTTGTTTATAATATAACTTTCATAATCATTGCACTTTAGATGTTATTATCCATGTTATTATTGAAATGGTGCAAATAATTTAGACTAGTTTACAATAGTATAATATGTTTGTATAATCTATTGTACTTTACATGTTATCATCAATTATCTTTTCAAATGTTGTAATCGATTTTGTCTTCTTTGGAAATGTTGCAATCTATTTCTGCTACCTCAGAGTTATATAATTTTATCTCTCAAATAATGGATAGTAGTGTTTTTTTTCAAATATTTTTTCCTTTTTATAATATATCATGAAAAGGTTATTACTTTAAATAGTAGTTTGGTATAAGTAATTTTTTTTTTTTTATTATAATAAATGATGCAAAGATATATTACTAGAGATTTAGATCTATTGGCAAGTCCTACTTAAATGGAAGAAAATGATGCAAAGAATTTAGACTAGTTTATAATAATAGTATAATATGTTTGTATAATCCATTTTACTTTACATCGAATTTAGACTAGTTTATAATAATAGTATAATATGTTTGTATAATCCATTGTACTTTACATCTTATCATCAATTATCTTTTGAAATGTGGTAATCCATTTTGTCATCTTTTGAAATGTTGTCATCTATTGAGTCCACCTCACAATTGTATACTTTTATCTCTCAAATAATGGATGTTATCATCAATTATCTTTTCAAATGTGGTAATCCATTTTGTCATCTTTTGAAATGTTGTCATCTATTGAGTCCACCTCACAATTGTATACTTTTATCTCTCAAATAATGGATGTTATCATCAATTATATTTTGAAATGTGGTAATCCATTTTGTCATTTTTTGAAATGCTGTCATCTATTGAGTCCACCTCACAATTTCACAATTGTATACTTTTATCTCTGAAATAATGGATGTTGAAAAAGGGTATAACTTTAAATAGTATAACTTTATTGTAATTTTTATTTTTTTATTATATACAAAAATAATGATGTAAAGATATAATATTTTTCATTTTTAATTAATATTTTTTTTTTTTTTTAATTTTATTAATTGAAGTGACTTTTGAATAGTAAATGATATAAATTTTTATTACTTTACAATTATATCAATTTATTTTTAAATAATAGATAGTTTAAAATTATAGTTTTTTTTAAACATTATTAATTAAAGAGTTAATTAAATTTGGCATATATTTAGTTTATAAAATTAAAATTTTCAAAACCCAAATTATTAACTAGTTATTAATTTCTATATTTATTGTTATATTTCAATTTCTATATATATATATATATTAATTTATAAAATTATATATATATTAATTTATAAAATTTTAAAATCATAAATTATGAAATTTTATAATCATAAAAAAATCACTTCAAATTTTATTAAATTATCTTTTTTCAATTTATCAAATACACATCTATTAAAAACAAAATTATGTTTTTGGATTTATAAAATTTACTTTTGATTACTTATATCTACACATATATTAATTTATTTCAACTTAACTAATGAAATATATATAATAAATATTTTCTTATAAATTATAAAAAAATATTTAATTTTATTTATTTGTAAATGTTTAAAACAACTATTAAAATAGTATTCACATCAATTTATTTTAATTTTCTATTTGATTAAAAATCTCTAAAATATTAATTAAATTTAATTATATATTTAATATTTAAAAAAACACTTTTTTCTTCCCCATCTATATAAAAATGGGTATAATTGTTAAGAACATCTGTTTCCTATGAAGAGGTTACATCCCTTATCCTACAATCAAGGGACTCTCAACACCAATTAAGAAAAAAAAATGTAACTTTTGATAATTAAATATAAATTTATATTTTTCTAGGATTATAAACTTTTGATTCTTAAAAAACCAACTCTTAAATAATTATCAATTTAGAGACATATACATTAGAAATTAAAATGGTTATTTAATAAAAAAGTTACTTTGAAAAACATAAAGTATAGGTAAAGTAAGTGTTGGATGTACTATATCTTCTTTGTTCCTCTATAAGCCTATAGATAGATAAGACATTGAGTATACGAATTTGTGATACTTCACCATATCTGAAACCATGTTCTTAATATTGACAAACTCTTAAGTTTACAACTCCACAATTTCTTGTTTTTTAGCTACACAATTTTCATCAATAAAGAAATTTCGTCGTCCATCTTAACATCTTGAGTTTGTGGTTTTGACAATGGAAATGCTTGCTTTATTCTTTGAAATAATGACTTCCTATATTTTGAGGACTCTTTTCATGTCAACTAACTTGAAAATGGAAAAATAACCTGCATACTTATGTGTCATTGATAAATCCCTCAAGTCCTTCATCCAAACCAATTGACTTCTTACCACTCTCCAAGTTATGATATTATTCCAATTAATCTAAAACATAGAACAAATAATTTCACACATACTCACATGAAACAAACCCAATCACCTACGAGTATTCAAGTCACCTATTAAAAGGAGAAAAGATACCTCTCTATTATCCCATATTCAATGATGTTTACTTTCTTTAGAAGGTAGAGTCCCAGAATAATGTAACCTTGTTGATGACTACTACCTATACTGAATTCTACCAAACTCGTGATTCGATTAACTAGGGCTCAACAAATTCAAAAATATATTATGATGTTCCAAGCATGGAGACTCCTCCAATTACAACTAAAAATCTAACTCCTTAAAAACAAAAAACTTCAATTCAATATAAAACCTTTCCATGATCCCACCTTCATAAAACATTATGAAGAAAGGTGGTTGATTGAACTTCCCCATTGACTGCAATTTGTTTGAAATGGAATCAATTCACTCCCCATCAATTAATATTGTCAATTAATAACATGATATGTGACATGATATATGATTACCATATGTATAGATTCGAGTGAATAAGCTTTTATGTGGTTATAAGGGTTGGGTAACCTAATCCATCTAATTTCCCACTTTTTACTTGTGATGTTATCATGTGAAAGAACTCAACCTCTTCAAACCTTGTAAATTGTTTGTTTATCTTGTGGAATATTATTGGTAATCTACTATGATTTTGACCATAATTTTGGTGCATAGAACCTTTGTCAATTCTTTGTTTATCTTGTGGAATATTTTTGGTAATCCACTATGACTTTGACCAGAATTTTGGTGCATAGAATATCTAATAAAAATTAAGCTCATATATTTCTTATCATTTGTTAATACAACTGGGGTTCTATATACCCAAGAACTCGGTAACTAGTTTAAAAAAAAATTAAAAAATCTACATCAAACTGTTTGTCACGGAAGAGAGCAAGCACATGGACTGGTGGGAGGAAGCCATGGAACCTGAGCACCTTTTGATTTCAGGACGCTCACTTCACAAAGTATGTTTTTAACCTGCAATGAAGGAGGACGAAAGTGTTAATGTCAATTCTAGATCTCAATTAATTAAAAGAATAAGATCATAAAATAAGTTGAAGGCTTAACGTATCTTGGGTCCAGATTGAATTTCGGTTATCTTCTTATTCCCTAGTGAACTAGGATATCTTCCACACAATAGGAGGAGCAGACTC
Source organism: Picea glauca (assembly GCA_000966675.3). NCBI lineage: Eukaryota > Viridiplantae > Streptophyta > Pinopsida > Pinales > Pinaceae > Picea > Picea glauca. Next base: position 12,339 of record JZKD02S0354109.1, read on the forward strand.
AGAATTTTGATGGGTTCCCTCTCAAGAAATCATCAAAAAAATATATCTATGTGCATGATCAATTATGAATTAAAAGAGAAAAACCAAATAATGGTAGAGTTCTGTTACTTTCGTCATGTACATGTTCTATTAAAATCTTTAAAATACAGAGAGTAAGCATAGAAAAGGATTACAAGGTATAACCATCTAAGGAATCGCATAAAAGTAATTACCGAAGTTTATTACAGAGGCCAAATGAGGGAGAATAATTACCGAGACCAATTATAAAGCTAATTAGAGAAATAGTAATAAAAAGAGACAGATCTTCAACAATATACATAAAGAATTCTAAATTAGAGAAATGAAAATATCAAGGGAAGAAACTGCAGAGAAAGCATTAACCCTTTAACAGAGAACATATTTACCATAATACAAAGATGAAATTCTAATTTGGGAAAACTAATTACCGATGAATAATTACAAAGAGGTTAAGCTTAATAGACGAGAGTCAGGGCCTTTACAAGAATACAGTAAGGGACTCGCTATCAGCAATTTTGGAACTGACTGTCACCCAGGTTAAGAAGAAAACCGTATATGCCAAAGAACAGATCTACTTTTACTTTTACAGAACCCCTCACCATACACAGTATTTGTTCCAGAGACGTTACTACAATCTTTTCAAACCTAAACATGGTGATAAAAATATAAAAAGATAATTTTACCAGCGAGCGCAATTATTTATTACAGTGGGAGTTTTATCCATGTGTTTTTGAAACTTGCAAAGAAAACGCACTGTACGCAGCGGTAGATATTGTTGATTATATTCTTGTTTATATTGTTGATTTTTTCCAATGATCCTCAGCGCACAGTACTCAGCGGTAATAGCATTATGACGTCTGTACGTCCATAATCTCTGTAGATCCATTCATCCCTTAGCATTCATCAAGACTCGTGAATAATTGCAAATGTGTTTTATTGCCTCCTCCGATACCCTAAAAATAACTACCACCTTTCTTCGGAACATCGGACGGGCAAGGTTAAAATTTGTGCTCTGATACAGTTGCTGGGTTGTGTCATCACGTGGCGACGAACGAAAGGGAATAAAAGCATACTGCATCTCGCGATTGATCTGGTCCTGTTTCGGCTATCCGCTTCTTTTGTCGCTAGTTATTGCAAGGGCTAACTAAAAATTATGTATAACTAGTTACACAGATAAGTTATAAATCTCTATATCAGACTATAGCTCCAATGCTTACTCTTCTCGTTTAATTCCGGGCTGTCTTCTTTCTAAGAGTTCGTCCGATGAGTTCTCTTTAACTCCAGGGTTTCTTATAGGAATGAATGTGCGGCTGATTATCTTTAAAACTTGTTTATAATATAGCATTTATAATCATTGCACTTTACATGTTATTATCCATGTTATTATTGAAATGGTGCAAAGAATTTAGACTACTTTACAATAGTATAATATGTTTGTATAATCCATTGTACTTTACATTTTATCATCAATTATTTTTTGAAATGTTGTAATCTATTTTGTCTGCTTCAAGATCTTTTGAAATATGGCAATGGTTTTCATCTATTTTGTCTGTTTCAAGATCTTTTGAAATATTGCAATGAATTTCATACCTCACAGTTGTATAATTTTATCTTTGAAATAATGGATTTTTTCTTTTTTATAATATATGATGAAAAAGGTATAATTTTAAATCGTATAAGTTTGGTATAAATTTATTGTAATATTTATTTTTTTATTATATAGAAAATGAATGATGTAAAAATATAATATTTTTCATTTTTAATTAATGGGTTTTTTTGTCTAAATCTTTTTAATTGCAGTGCTAAATGATGTTAATTTTCATTACTTTACAATTATATCAATTTATCTTTAAAGTAATAAATAATTTAAAATTGTAGTATTTTTAAAATATTATTAATTAAAGAGTTAATGCAATTTGAGATATATTTAATTTATAAAATTAAATTTTTGAAAATTCAAATTACTATATTTATAGTTATATTTTGTGAAATATAATTGGAATATATATATATATATATATAAACACTTAAAATTTTGATAAATTATTTTTTTTCATTTTATCAAATTTACATCTATTAAATTATCTCTTTTCATTTATAAAATTTACATTTGATTACTTATATTCACTCATAATCTCAACTTAAGTAATTCAATATATATAATAAATATTTTCTTATAAATTATAAAAACATATTTAATTTTATTTATTTTTCAATGTTTAAAACAACTATTTAAATAGTAGTCATATCAATTTATTTTAATTTTCTATTTAATTAAAAATATATAAAATAATAATTAAATTTAATTATATATTCAATATTAAAAAAAATACTTTCTAAAAATAATGTTGTATCTCCCCCATTTATATATGAGTGGGTATAATTGTTAACAACCTGTGTCTCTTCTTAAGAGGTTACATCTCTTATTCTACAATCAAAACACCAATTAAAAAAAAATGTAATTTTTAATGATTTGATATAAAATTAGATTTTTATAGGATTATAAATTTTTTATTCTTAAAAAAGTAACTCCTAAATGAACATTTACATTACAAATTAGAATTCTTATTTAATAAAAAACTTACTTTGAAAATCATGAAGTGTAGGTAAAGTAAGTGTTGTTTCCTAGTCCTTCTTCCCCTATAAACTATCTTGCAAATGGGAAAATAAATGACCTGCATACTTATGTGCAATTGATAAATCCCTCACACCCTTCATCGAAACCAATCGACTTCCTACCACTCCCCAAGTTCTCATATTATGCCAATTGCACTAAAAATTAGAACAAATAATTCCACACATACCCAAAGGAAACAAACCCATCGATTTCGAACCTACGAGTATTCAACTCACCTATTAAAAGGATAAATGCTACCTATCTATTATCCCTTATTTCAATGATGTCTGAGTCTACTTTCTTAAGAAGGTGGAGTCCCACAATAATGTAACCATGTTGATAGCTACTACCTACACTGAATTCTACCCAACTCACGATTTGATTAAATAGGGCCCCAAGGAATTCAAAAATATATGATGATGTTCCAAGCATGGGGAGTCCTCCAATTGCAGCCAAAGATCTAACTCCTAAAGAACAACAAACTTCAATTCACTCTAAAACCTTGCCATGATCACACCTTTATTAAACATTATGAAGAAAGGTGTTTGATTGACCTTCTCCATTAGAATGAAAATTGTTTGAAATGGAATGAATTCACTCCCCCCATAAATTAATCTTGTCAATTAATAACATGAGATTTGACATATTATATATATTATATGATTAACATGTGTATAGATTCGAGTGAATAAGATTTTATGTGGTTAGAAGCATTAAGTAACCTAATGCATCGATTTTTTTTTTTCAAGTCTACTGGTTTCATTATCCAATTTCTCACTTTCTACTTGTGATGTTATCATGTGAAATAACTCAACCTCATTAAACCTTTTCAATTCTTTGTTTATCTTATGGAATATTATTACAAGTCCACTATGATTTTGACCAGAATTTTGGTGCATAGTGTTATCACATGAAGTTGTTAAGGGTCACAGGTAGTTGTTATGGGTCAATTCATCCTTAGATTTTTGAAGTTTTGTGGAAAGTATCATGCTTACAGCGTATGTGGAGACATATACATTCTTATGCACCTTTGGCTAAAGTTTTTGGCAATTTTGAGCTCAAACTACACAAATCGGACAACTACAGGAAATTTCGTAGTGCATGGCATTGTGAAATGATCTACACAGACATGTGCTATGTAATGTGCTAGAAAATTTCTCGTAGTAGCCACGTTACATATTTGATCATAAAACCAAAACATCAAAGTGGGTTTCTCTAAAAATTTTTGTGGAGGAAGATGATATCCCTGTTGACTTGCTAACCAAATTTCAGCCAGACCCACTTTGGAATTTGAGAAAAACAATTAAAACACCAGTGCACTGCAAAATGTGTTGCAAATTCTCTATTTTGCATAGTTGATTGGATATTCGCCTTTTTGGGAGGTTTCCACCTATAAAGGAGGTTTCAAATGACTTCTCATGGATCAGTTAGATGTCAAGGGACACCTGCACCTAAATTTCAACTCCATTAAAGACCTCATGCAGTGAGTTGGAAACAATTTATTAATGAATTCCAACAAGTTCCTAAAAATTAGCAGTTTGTTGGATTTTTGTCTCTTTCACTATTGCCACCTAGCTCCAAGGCCTAGAATAAAATGGAAGAGATAAGATTCGACCTCATAAGGATATTTTGATGTTATTTTCTCTTTAAGAGAGGAGGGAGGTCTTGGAGAAGTGTTGGTGTAATGTTTCCCAAAAATTCCAAAAAAAAATAAAATTATAATTATTTATATTATTAGTTTTATCGTGCTTATAACATACTCATACCACAATTGTATAGTGATTTGATAAAATCCTAGTGGTTTGTTATCTCACCCTTAAACATAATATGATGCATTTGTCTCCTTACTACATCATTGAAAAAAGGGGTTTGAACTTAAGACTGTTAGAATTAATTCACATACCTACATATATAATAATCTTATTGTGTACCATAATCGTACCTCGGAGGGTATCATTTAAGCTTTGTCTAGCGCAACTACAAGACTTGTACAAGTCTGTTGGGCTACTTATAAGGAACTTTAGTGGCTACATCGTGACACTGGTCCCGATTCCTATTCTGAGGGGGTTTGATAACAATCTCTATTCTTTCTTTGAGTGTAAAGTATAACTATTAGGAGTTAGAGCGACCAATCTAGTTCCATAAGTGCAGAGTGTCTTTGTATACTCATAGTCATTGTGAGGTATGCATAGACTGGCATTAGGTAGTTAATGTTTTACAAAGGTACACATTGTTCTTTCCTAAAATGAAAACAAAGTTGGAGTGACTAGTTTTGGATGTGACTTTCTAGTCCGACAAATGAGTATTAAATGGAAAACAACACATACAAGGATTAATCCAAATTTTCAATTGGTTGTCATCCTCATTCATTAACTAGTGATGGGAAATAAAGGAGAAAATGTTGTGTATTAAATAGGGTCCTGGCTGTTACATTAAATTTCTCTGCAACGCCTTTCTTCGACCTCCTATTCGACTTGCGTGCCCATCGATTCTTTGCCACCTTGCCCTAAACACATGGTTATGGTACTTCACACTATTTCTCTCATTAAACTGGGACATGTACTCTCATGGCTAGTATTCAACGTTCTCTTGGGTTGTATGACTTGGTGGTAATCCCTTATTGCCAATGATACATTTACCGCTTCTAGCGTTTGACTCAGGCATCGATGAAATTTCTTTCTCTATGTGGGAGGGAGTCATCTATACACCTCACTCTTAACCTGGTAAGTTTATTTGAACCCTATTATAGTGCTTGTGTATTATGGTTGTGTAGGTAACTACTGGCTAAAAGATTAAATAAAGTTTTTTTATGATCTTTCTTGTTTTGTGAGGTTCCCATCTAAGATTCTTCAGACTTGGAATAGCTTTCCCCATGTTTTATGTTGGATTAGTTAGGGTACGATTCACCTTGGAAATCTCTCTTGTTGTTCTCCAAATTCCTCTAAATTTTCCACTAGTTACCAGTTCTGTCTTATTATCTTGGAATAATGAAGGTATTACACAATGAAAAAGGTTTTTGTTCTCGATCAATTCTTCTTACATTAGTTAGGAAAAGTATAGTTGTAAAAATATTTTTCTTCGGGGTTCTGTCATTTGGAAAGGAAAGGCTTCAAACATTTATATCTCCATACCTAGATCCTACTTAGGAGACCCCAGGACTGCAGATGTCTTCTTGGTCGGTAGTTCTTAATTCTTTTCCTATACTGCATCGGGTGCTTTATTTGTGGAACAAGGTATTCCTCGAACACCCATCACTCTGGGGTCCTTTCACGACTCTATGTCTATTGTTCTCTCTCTCTCTCTCTCTCTCTCTCTCTCTCTCTCTCTCTCTCTATCTATATATATATATATATATATATATATATATATATATATATGGCATATACAAAAATACCAACCTCTATACAAGGTGGATTCTAACTGTCGAATAAGTTTTACAAAAGGAATAAAAGAGGTTGTCTATGTGTCATGAATTATAGTCTGTGGTTAAATTGACAACATTTGCTTCCTTTCTAGTATATTGATTCTATCTGTGGGCATAAATTTTCAGAGAGAATAGTTCTATCTTTAATTTTGAGAAAAAAAAATTCTTTCGCCAAAAGACATTCGGACAGTAATATTCCTTATGTTAATAAGATTGCATTTGCACCGCGATTTTTCCAGGATCTAGATGATTAATTCTATGAATTAGTTTAGAAATCTCATTTCCTCGAGAGCAAGATTTTGATTATTATCTAACGGTGGGGCCCTGTTGTATGCAAGGGTACCCATGAGGACTCTATCGTCCCATCTCTCCATTTCAAGCCACCAGACGGAGCTTCGACAGTGCTGGAAAAGGAAAGGTGACCTCCATCCATCTGTTTTCTTTTTGAATTTAAACGGATCATGGATCTATAAGTTTATCTCTCTTTAGATGATTCCTCTTCCATGTATTACTCATAAAAGTAACCTTTGATTGATGAAGTATTTCATTCAGTTTAAACCTTGGTCATTATTACAACCATGAATATGAAAGATTTAATGGATCTCCACATATTCTCTATAAGGATGGATTGTCGGTATTGGTTGTTTAAATTTTTCTCTTAATCGTACCGATGGAATTAGATATAGTCACATTTTATAAAATAAATTTATGTAGTTAAGCAGATCTATGGTATACATATATAGACTAATATTATTCTTGATTTTATTATCTACTTGTGGTTGGCCTTCGTATGAGTTATTAAATTTTTGAATTATGTTTCTATATATATAAATACACCCATATGAAAATCGAGACTTCTAAAGTGGAATGACTTCATTTAATATAGTTGTATTCTTTAATAAAAGTCCCATTGTTTCGTCCCCAATTATGATTCAAATACACATAAATATTAATTAAAACATACGATAACCACTAAGGGTTTTTCCTTACAGTTCATTTTTTTTCACATGTAAACAAAAGTATACTTGTAGACTAGTGTTAACAAAACTGACTAGGTATACCCTTTTGACTATTATAACAAATGAAAGAGATACTATTTCAACAGTTTAATTAATAGCGAAAATTTATTCAAAAAACATTCTTAGAGGTGTTTTGTCAGCCCTTTGGGTCGATCGACCTCAATAGATTTTTAATCTATAATAGTACCATTATTCCAAATTTCATAGGACATTCTAACAATTAATAAATCATATATCATTAAACCATAAAGGGATTAGGATAACATATCTGGATCAATACTGGAACAACAAAAGGAACAACCACGTTCCTCCCAACCATAGAATAGGGAAGCCAAATCATTTGCCCAATTCACCCACTAGCCTGACCATGAGTCCATGAAGGTGAACTTGAAATCTCCCCTTCAGCAATGTTTTCCTCTATGAGTAGTCTTCTCCCTCGCCTCACACTCAGAATCAGTGTTCATAACATCAAGTATTTAGTAGTTCCTCTTCCCAACATACTAGGCAACATCCTACCTCCTCACATATGCTATTTAAGAAAAAAATGCTTTTGCTTAGGGCTTTCTTCCCCCCCCTTGGGAATTTTTGCAGCTTTCTAAATCCCTGATTTTCAGGGGCTGTCAATGGCCAAATCTATGATTTTCCACTTGTAATAATTAGCCCATAGGTAGTTCCAACATGTTCCCCACTCATGGAGTCATGGTCAACTGGTTTTAACATGGTTGTTCCATTTGTCCTCCTGCAATCAATATAAAATATTTTGTTTTCATCCAAGTGTCATAGTCAAATAGTTAGTTGGTTCAAATCAGATCTTTGCCCAACAGTCATAATAATTAATTACAATTATCAAATTCATAATTCAGAATTTCCATAAATGGAAAAAAATTTCCAAATTTGAATTTACTAAAAACATAATAATTTTTCAACAAATTTTAAATTTCAAAAATATTTTATTTTAGGGGATTTCATAGTTGGATTCATAAGCCAAGCGAGGCTAGAGAGAGTTGGAGCAGTTTTAGTTGCTCATTTATAATCTTGAGGGCATTGGTTGTACTCATTACTGCTATTGGAGAATGATGGGAGATCTTATTTTCAGATGTAATTTTCTGTTTTATATGTCTTCTTATTTGAAGTATATCACAAGTTTGATGATCAAAATTTTGTCAATGGTTTATGGATCCCTAAGTAGAAAAGGATCCGTTGTATTTTTTCCATCAGTCATTGTCTATATTCAAGTATTTGTTGATTCATTAAACTGAGAGGATCTATGTTTAGTGAGCATTCTATCTTCGGTTTTCCTTATTTATTTTTCTATCTATCAACATATCATTTTGTTTCCTGATTAGCAGATGAATACCTTTGATGAGAAGAATGTTTATTACTCCATTTCCCAATTTTCCATCAATGATCTATAGTTAATTTGTTGCCTTTTCTCTCGTTTTTTTTCACTAATCCACTTGAAATTAAATCCTATTCAAATGAAATTCCATGTTACCAAGCTTACTCCCATTTGCAGTCTAGGAGTGACTCTTGGAGAGATAACATTACTGGTGTTGTTGCCGGGGAATGAAGTGTGAAGCTAGATTCCCTGGGAAAATGACATAGACCCAACTCTTGATGGTAGAGAAGAGAGGGACACAAAAATTGACTGCAATTATCTACCTGGCAACTCCATAATCAAAGACTCCACTAGGGAGGATATTGTTGACATAAAGATGAAGGGGAAGAAGTGTAAAACCATGTATCATTTCATTAGTTTTCTACATGAACTCATACTATTCTTTATCATCTCTTTTATCTCATTTCCTTTGCATATAAAGATGATCATCTTGTTCTTTGTTTATTCACATGATTATTAGCCTTCCTTTATATATCCATCCTTGGAAGAAGAAGACCTTCATTTTTCTTGTGTTGTAGATGTTTATCTTGTATCCTCACCTCAACCTATTCATAAGGATGAGCATTGTATTCAAATCCCTCCTAAATTTGACCACCCTTGTAACCTTGAGAAGATTGAAACTGATTCAAATCCTTCTCAGATCTCATTACCTTCTGTTATTACTATTGAACCTTTCCATCAACTTGTTAAACCTCATATTCATCCCACTTGTTTTCAAACTATAATCAAAGACATGATGTTTAAACCTTTAAGGCTGCCATATCACCTTCATCCTTATACTCTTGATTTCTTTGAGTATCTTCCTTGGTTTTCTCGAGAGTATCATGTTACAGTTGAGAGGCATTTGGAAGCCTTTCATAACTTTGTTGATCATTTTGAGATAGTATATGATGATGTTACAATGAGGTTGTTCTCCAAATATTTGTTTGGAGATGTTGTTGTGTGTTTTAAAGGTTTGGGTGTCAATTCTATCAGTTCTTGGATCGACCTATGCAATGCCTTTTTAAAGTGTTGGGGTGAGAACAAGTCCCTTGATCAGTACTTGACTGATTTCAATGCTTTGAGGAGAGGGGAAGATGAAGCCTTGGTTTTCTTCAACAAAAGGTTTTACAGTGTTTATCATAGCATGCTAGAAAGAACTTTTAGAGTGTTTATCATAGCATGCTAGTGGAAATCCAACCTTATGAGACCGTTTCCATGGTGTACTATGAAATGGCTCAACATTCAGATCTTGTAATTCTCGTGACATAAAGGAAATATTCATCCTTAAGAAGGTTTTTTGAGGATACTGAAGAAGCCAAAGAGAACATACGGGCTTTCCAGAGGATTCGAGATCAAGCATACTTTGAAAATCTGCCTACACAAGAGGAGTAGGAAAAAGACGGTGAATATGAATAAAATTTCGAACAACAACAAGGATCTAAGTATAGTTTACATTTGGAACAAAATTCTTCAATATATTTATATTTTTCTATGGATAGGATGCATGTCGAGCTTATGATCAATTTTCAAAAAATGTTCAACATATTATAATTAATGATTGCATAGATAATTATATTTTCCTAGTCGATCATTATCAGTTATCACTGTGATGTGATGTTATATATATATATATATATATATATATATATATATATATATATATATAGATATATATAAGAGATCAGAAATATCTAGATGGACAGATTCTGAGTGAGACACACATAAGAATGTGTCCAGTGGATATATATATCTATTGTACATCTAATAATCTATTAGGTTCCTAATTTCCTTGAGAGAGTTGGGTTTCTACAAATTACATTAAATTAATTTTAACGAAAATATGGAGCTTCTCAAATCCGTATATTCGGATTTTGATGTTTCTAAATGATGGAACGTTGTACATTATAAGTGATGATTCGAACTCATGCCGTCTCCATTCCTTAACAAAAATGGTCTTTTCTATAAAATGTGTACATAAAGTTAGGTATGAAATTGCACACTTTGTATGATAGGATTGACTCTCAATCCAATACATATCACAAAATCTACTTCAAAATTGAAAATCATTCACAAGTAAGACGTTTCAATGAAATATGGTACAATATTTATTGGAAAATTAAAAATATTATAAAACCAATTTTTTATTAATATTTTAATAAAATTACAAATTATATATATATATAAAAAAAAATAAAAAAAAATGAGGTCGCATCATATATTCATAGTTCACATAGACGGGCATTAAATTGTATAAGTGAACACGATAAGCCCGATACTCCAAAAAAAAAATTCAAGACCATCAAAAGGAAGGCAAAAGGCACCTTCATATAGATGTATTCATTAAAAAGATTGGATTATAAACTAATGGAAAGGAGTTTGGAATTTTTTTGGGTGATTAAGTTATTTTTTAAATTTTAATGGAAAGTCTTTTTAAAAGGTTATGATCAAAATTTTTAGCCAGCAACATTTTCATTTATGTAATAAAATTATAAAAGTATAAATTTTAAACAAAATTTCTATCAATCAAATACACTTATAAAAATAAAAATTTAAACAATTTTTTTTTATAAAATTATAAAAATATAAATTTTAACAAAAATTTTATAATGGTTTTTTATAAAATTATAAAAATAAAAATTTTAACAAAAAATTTATAATTTTTTTTTATAAAATTATAAAAATATAAATTTTAACAAAATTTTTATAATTGTATACAACTTGAGTGGGTCTAATGCTTAAGAACTTGTGTTTCCTCTTAAGAGGTCACAAGTTCAAATCCAGAGGGGGTAGGGTATGTATACCTTCGTAGACTTTACCAGTCAAATCGTTGGGCGGAGGGGGGTTCCTTGTCCCACAAACAAGGGGATCTCATACACCAATTTGGTGTGGTGGCTTGGCCGTGACCTTAAAAATAGATTTAATACAACCTGAGTGGGCCTAATGGTTAAGAACATGTGTTTCCTCTTAAGAGGTCACAGGTTCAAATCCAGAGAAGGTTAAAAATATATTATTATTATTATTATTATTATAAAAAGTTTAGAAATTGAAATTAAAGTTTTGTTCTTATTAATTTATTTCCAAGGACAACGTTATTTACAATTTTAAAGTAATTTAGTTTAATTATATTATAATTTTGGATTTTAGGGATTAGTTTTCTTTGAAATTTGGTTAAAACATTTTAATTGATGAGATTGCAAAATTTAAGTTTCATAAATGTTTTTAAGAAAAGGAAATCTTTTTTTCAATAAAAAGTAAAATTTAATGAGAAAAACTAACTATTTTTTTATAACCAAATTCTAATAACGTTGGAAAAAAATAATTCAAATCTCAAAAAGTTTAAAATGCATAGAGTTTCTATGAAGGTTTTTAGATTCTTCTCATGATCTCACATTGTTGTTGTGGGAATAAAAATTATGTATATCAAGTAAGTTCTTCAATTTAGTTATTTATCAAGGTTTTTCAAAACCTTAGACTCAAAGCTCCATTGTATCTATTTTTAAAAGTCGAGATAAAAACAATCCCTCTAATTATAGGACCGTTATGATTAGACCGATTTTATCTAAGCTATATGGAAGTATTTTGGAAAAGAAGTTAAGTACATGGATAAAAAGCAATGGAAAAAGAGCTAAAGGATAGGCTACCATTCAATTGTGGACAACCTTGTGACATTTAGGATCAACGCAGAGGAGTGTCGTAGTGATGAAATTAATCTCATTTTTTTTCGTTGATTCTATAAAAGATTTTTACATTGTTCCCGGGACTAACCTTTGGGATAGGTTAGAAGATATTAAAGTCCCTTTCGAGTCAAGAGTTGTGGAAGTAAGGATATATGAGAAAGTTATTTCCAAATTTAGGAACACTAAGGGATTGTCAGATGAAATTAACTATAATAGAGGAGTCAAGAAAGGTCGCCCCCTATCTGATGTCCTTTTCGACATCTATATTGTTAGGTTAGAATATTGTTTGGAGGATGTAGGTCATATTTTCCCAACTCTCGCTAGTATAGTCATCATCCTTCTTCTTTATGTTGATGATATTGTTCTTATATGGTGTAGATTCCCTATGATCTATGTAAGAAACTTATAATAGTCAAGCATTTATGTTTCTCTAGTATGGGAACGACTATGAAAACTAACAAAACCAAGGTTACGATAATAAAATCCAAAAATATCACGGTGAGTGCACAAAATTGGTGGATGATAAAGTGGCAATGGGGTGAGAAGGAACGTGCACCCATAGGAACACATGCACTTTTCTAGGAATGCATGTTCATTTCTAGGAACTTGCACACGTTCTTGATGTGATAGGTTCAACAAACCATGAACCTCCACTCAGCAAGCCATGTAGACGCATTCCCATAAACTTGTGCATGTTTCCAAGAACATATTCTCATTCTTGAGAAACATGTGTTCAGGAACTCACACATGTTCCTAAAAAAAATTGAAATTAAAATAATGTGTGCGTTTCAAGAATGCACACAGATTCCTAAAAAACACACGTGTTATTAGAAACAAGAATGTAAACGTAGATATGTTTTCATAAATGATCTCTCTCTCTCTCGCCCCTCTTCCCCCTTCTACCCCCCTCTCGTTCTTCCCGCTTCTCCCCCCTTCTCTTTCCCTCATGTTCTGCCCCCCTTTCCATCCCTCCCACTATTTTCCACTCTCTCTCTCCAAATACTCTCTCCCTCTCTCTCACTCATTATCTCCCCCT
>JZKD02S0354109.1:35592-46965 GCA_000966675.3 Picea glauca
ATTGGAATCCTGATATGTGAAAGGCATTAATCTCCAATCTGCGTTTGTTTTCCTTTGATATATCTGCATTCATTTTAATGTTGTATATGGGAATTTACATAAAATGTAATTATGTCCATATGCCTACATTCCTCCCATGAAATACATAGGGATTTTCTTAAATGTACTACGTACCGAGAATCTGGATAGTGTTTCTTGTTGTTGACAATAATATTTTGGATAGTGATTTACATGCATTGTCAAACTCTTTTAATATTCAGAGAATGATTGATATTCAGTACGATTTAACAATCAAAAATGATTTAATCATTGTTAGCTTATTGATCGTTAACATCATGGGATAATGATAATTATTGCCAATAATTATGGATTTTATTATTCCTTACTGTGGATTTTTATTGATAATTAAACAACGACTTTATCCTTGTTGATGGATCTGATTGGGAATTTATTTTTACCACTGCGAGATGAATATCATTGACTATATAAATTGAAATTTGTGAGTAGAGAGGCTAGCTTTGAACCTCATCTGAAGCAATTAAGGAGAACAACATCGATTTAGTGAATTTATGATTTCTTGAACAAGGGTTTTTATAACTTTGAATATATGACTGGCAACAGGTTTAATATTAATGATGGACATAGAGCTATCCTCTATAATATTATAGACAATTTTTTATGATTGACATCGAATATCTGTCTGGAAGTGACGGACATTAATGAATGACATACCCCTAGCTTAATTTTTGAACAACGATTTCATGTTTGGCATTCTAGATTGTCTCTTAATACTTGCCCAATGATGATTCCTCAGAAGCGGCAAGTAAGGTCTTAATTTATGCCTAACATCAATAATGATGAGTGTTATCATTAATTGACTCAATGATCTGAGCCTGGGCATTGCCTTGAGGACAGAGCACACCCTTCGATAAGCTACAACAATTTTAGGCGCCATTCCGGCCATCAATTTACCTCTACGTTGAAAAAAATATATAATAATAATAATTAATACCCTTTGGATTCTACTCAACGAATTTTGGATGGCTTGATGGTAATGGCTAGGAATCGAATCTACATTCCGTGAGGCTGCTGACAATTCACCGTTGACCATACCCTTCCCTGACAACAATAGACAATATTCGTTGACAACGAATGGCTTTTAAATCCGCATGGGCAACACTGTCGTGACTCTTTTGGATGATGAATCCAAGGTGAGGGTGTTACTATCAACTATCAGTCTCTGTCCATATGGGTATCTACTTGTTCAATACATGGTTTATTTTCTTGGAACCATATTGCTCCTAATTTATTAACTAGGGATAGATAGACCTATACGTAGGTACCCATTTTAGAAATGCACGAGTTTCATGGTGCTCTATTCACTAGATACAAATCTATATTAGAAATTATTCATAATCACTTGAGCATTCAAATTAATGTTAGATGGAGATCTGTATTATGGAAAGTCTAGATTATTCCCCTTTCAGTGAGAGTTCTCATAGATATCTAAATAAAATTTCAATTATAAACCTAAATATATTTATTTTCAATTAAAACTACCTTGCGCCTTCTTGATCAGTTAACCTTGTGTTATTTTGGACCTACCCTGACTTGATATATTTTGCCTAGTTTCATTTTATATTAGCTCTGATTACTAAATCTTAGATCCATAATTACCTATGATTAATATGCGTTGAAGGATGAAAATACGTTTTTCCAAATTAGTTGACTGTCAGTTATGAATTTATATTAAAGTTGTTGATTTTTAAACTTGGATCTACTAAGTAGTGATAAAGGCAGAGTTGTTCTATAATAGGTCCAGATTGTCTTTTGGGGTGCAATAAAATACCCTTGAACGGATCTATAGGCTAGTATCCTCTATAACAAAATTATCGTTCCACTATGTATAACTATATATTTATCAGCAAAAGAATTACTATGTATTTATCGTTGATTTATAGGTATCCTTTGCAATATAGACAGTCAGTTCAGGGAAGGATTTAATCTCAAAATTTACATATATCATTTGTTTTGTGTTTACAATATGCCTTCGGCCTGCTCACACAAAATTTCTTATACAATTTGTATTTTAAATGTTAGCACTGTTTTTTATTTCATTTCATAAAGAAATTGATTATATGCTTTGATGACAACACTAATGATGGGACCCTGTTGATGGGAGGGTACCCATCAGGAAGTCCTTGGTCCAACCTCCCCTCAACCTGGGACATATATCCAACCAAAACCTGACAAGGAAAGGAAATTAGGTCTCCATGTCATAAGTCAAGTTCCACTCTAGAATAAATTGTTGCTATCATTTATCATTTTGTTGAAAGTTTCATTCACTTTACTTTCATGTATTTTACTAATGTTTTAAAATGGTAATTCCTTCCAGAGACTTCGACCATGCATAACTCTAGATTTTGGTTCCTATCAATCGCACAAAAGGTATTCAGGTTCTGTGCACAATAACTCTCAGGATTAGCTTTCCAAGTTCTCGAGATGAAGACCAAGGATTTGTCCCAAATTTATCGTTAATAACTGAAATTTCGTCTCAATTTCCTGTATCGGTTGGGTAAGTGGTAAAACCTATTTTCATGTCGATATCTCATTCTTGGAAGAGATCACAGTTATTGCATGAGGTTGGGCCCCTTTTTTATTTTTATCTGATTGGATTTGTATCACAAACTTTAAAGGGTTTAAATCACAAGATTCTTTCTCTTGTATACTTGTATTTGAAATACAAGGATTTAGAAAATTTAAATCCAGTCTTAATGGTATTATGGTTCTTTGCATTACCTAGATTGTTTATAAAGAAGGCATATCAACCTATATACTTCCAAAAGTATGTACTCCAAATTCTATTTTGTTACTTCTGCATTATCATGTTCAACAAAGCTTCGTTGTAGTCAATAGAACTATCATTTTCTTTCATTTTAGAACTATCTGATTCACACCGAGGTTGAAATGAATTTATTATTCGTAAAGCTATCATATTTTGAACTTATCAAAAATGTGTATATACATCAAAGGGTTCTGTATTTTAGTTTTATTGAATTCATCGGGCTTTCTCTCTTCTAGTATTTTGTTTCCATAACCTTGTTGCGTTAAAAGATTCAATTTGTTTTCTTTAGTTTCTATTTATCTTACAAGAAATTTTGTTAAGATTAATTATACTATTTGTCTTCCATTATAATTTTCCATGCATCAATATTATAGTGGTGTTATTGCTCTATATAACTTATTACAGTAATATGTGAATATAAAATTATTTCATTTTGGTATACCCTTCAGTATTTCCTAAGTCAAGGATGCATTAAAAGACTCCTTCGACTTGATTTCTATACTTATGTACACACAGGATTCCTAAGACCCAAAAATGGAATCAGTCTGATTTTGTTTATATAAAATTATATCGCTTATACTAGAAGTATGCTAGCATGTTCACAAACTTCTGATTCTACTCGTAATTAGTGTATATATATATATATGGATTTTTATTCGAAGCATAAAAATTAAAACTTGCAGGGGTTTATCCTACATTTTGTTCCATAGATTCGTAGTTTAACTCACAGCAATAAATCACACAATGTTATACTAGTTATACTCTCTTTCAGTCATTTAAATAAAAAAGATGATTCTTGATTAGAAAGAAATTCGACAAAAAATAATTCACCCAACAATATATAGATAGATTTTGAGAGCCATTTAAAGAAAGATATATATATAACCAGAAAAGAGTAGATGAACATATTTGAACCAGTTCGATGAAAGACAAAGGGAACAACCACATTCCTCCCAACCTTAGAAAAGAACAACCAATGTCACTTGCTCCATTCACCCCCTAGCCTGACCATGATTCCATGAGGGAGAACTCGGAACTCCCCTCAGTAATAGTCCTTTTTCTTTGGTAACTTCTCCTTGCCTCACACTCAGAAAATCAGTGTTCCTAACAGCAAGAGATAATTATCCTTCTCCGAGAATACTAGGTAGTGTCTTGCCTCCTCCCATATGCTATATATCAAAAGCCATTTTTGCCTAGGTCT
The DNA here is from genome assembly GCA_000966675.3 of Picea glauca. Lineage (NCBI taxonomy): Eukaryota > Viridiplantae > Streptophyta > Pinopsida > Pinales > Pinaceae > Picea > Picea glauca. Next base: position 39,639 of record JZKD02S0354109.1, read on the forward strand.
TTTTCCCCCTTGAGAATTTTTCCAACTTTCCAAATACCTGATTTTTTGGGGCTTCCCATGGCCAAATTATTGATTTTCCACTTGTAACAATCAACCCTGAGGTAGTTCCAACTTGTTCCCCACTCATGAAGTCATGGTCAACTTATTTTTAACATGGTTGTTCCATTTGTCCATCAATAATAATTATAAAATATTTTTCTTCATACAAGTGTCATAGTCATATAGTTAGTTGGATCAAATCAGATCTCTGCCAAACATTCATAATCATCAATTACAATTAACTAAATTCAAAATTCATAATTTCCATAAATGGAAAAAAAATTTCCAATTTCAAATTTACCAAAAATGGAAATAATTTTCTAAGGAATTTCAAATTCAAAAATAATTTATTTTGGGGGATGTTACATCCTTTGTCACTTCAATAAAACACTGTCCTTAGTGCTCATTCCTTTCTTGTAATAGGTTTGGATGATATTTTTGAAAATATCCCTCCAATTCCCAAGTGGCCTCCTCAGGGATAAAGTGCTTCCATTGCACTTTTACCTGGGCAATGACTCTGTTCCAAAGTGATATTTCTCTCCTATCCAGAATGCACAGAGGTTTCGCTTGGAACTCGCCTTCTAGTTCTACCTGCACCAAGTTCCAATCCATCATATGAGTAGTGTCATGAACATAATTCATTAACAAAGAGACATGAAATCGATTATGGATTTTAAGATTGGAAGGAAGTGCAAGTTGGTATGCTACGAGTCTAATTCGAGCTAAGATCTCGAAAGGCCCACAAAACCTGGGTGCGAACTTGGCACATTTCCCTAGCTTTAGTGAAATTTTCTAGGCTTTGACTTTTAAATAGATGTGGTCTCCCACTTGAAATTCCAAGTGTCTTCTTTTCTGGTCCACGTAACTTTTATGTCTGTCCTATGCCTCTTTTAAGTTCTATTGTACTTTTCTTACCATGCTCTCCATTTCCTAGAGCATCCCTGGTCCAAAAATGATTCTATCAACTGGGTTATCCCAGCTAATTGGAGTCATACACTTTCTTATGTATAGTACCTCGAAAGGGCTCATTTTAGCCAAAGTTTGGTACCCATTGTTGTATTCAAATTCTACCAAGTGCAAGTAGTCTTCCCACTTGCTTGGTTTTGTTCTTACGTACATGCGAAGCATATCTTCTATGATTTGGTTCATTCCTTCAGTCTATCCATCCGTTTGTGGATGATAACTTGTGATGAAATTCAAGTTAGTATTTGACCTTGCAAACAATTCTTTCCAAAACGAAGATGTAAATTTTATGTCTCTATATGAAATCACCATTTTAGGAATACCATGCAGTCTAAAAATTTATTTCATGAATATTTGAACGATGTTAATAGCTTTAAAAGTAGACTCTGCAGGAATAAAGTGTGCATAATTACTAAGTTTATCGATTACCACCATAATTGAGTCATTATGTTTCCGAGTTCTAGGAAAACCTGTGATAAAGTCCAGCGATAGAGTCTCCCATTTCCATTTTGACACAGTTAAGGGCTGAAACAGGTTGGCTGGATGTTGGTGTTCGACTTTTGCCGACTGACAATATTGACACTTAACTAAGTATTATGTTGTTTCGCCCTTCATATTAGGCCAATAAAATAACTTTCTTATGGTTGTTATTGTTTTCTGGTATCCTAGATGACCAGAATATGGTTTCTTATGAACTTCATCCAAAACTGTTTACTTTAATTCTGTCGAATCTGGTATGTATATTATGTTTTTAAATCGTAGTAGACCATTTTTGTCCAAACTCGGATATGTTTTGTCTCAATTTCCTATAATGTTCTATAATTCTGCCACGTTTTGAGTGTAATTTTCGTTGTTATTACCTACAGTCTTTATCATTTGTTCAAGATCATTTTCTTCCCTACTAATGTTTATTTCAAACAACGCATGAAATATTCTTCTTAAAGCATCAACTACTTTATTTTCCTTACCCTTGATATGTCTTACCTCAAAGTCAAATTCTCTCAAGAAGGCTAGCCATCTTGCTTGCCTTGCATTAAGGTTCGGCTGACTAAACAAAAATTTCACACTGTTGTTGTTAGTCAATAACATAAAATTTCTTCCCATTATGCAGTGTCGCCACATCTTTAAGGCATGTATTACAACTGCCAACTCTAACTTATGAGTGATGTAGTTTCGTTCATGTTCCTTTAGTTTTCAGGACTCATAACAAATAACATGCCCCTCTTGGGTTAGGACACCACCTAGTCCTTCTTTACTCGCATCTACAGAGAAAGTGAAGTCTTTGACCGGATCTTCTACCTTTAAAATGGGCACGGTTGTTAACAATTATTTTAACTTATTAAAACTGTCTTGACATTTCTGTAACCAGTTAAACTTGGTTCCCTTCTTTTGTAATGATGTGATAGGATATGAAATTTTAGAAAATCCCTCTATAAATATGCGGTAATATCCGGTGATTCCCATGAACGACCGGATGTCCACTACATCCTTAGGGATTGTCCATTCCATGATGGCTCTTATTTTCTCAAGGTCGATTGCAATACCTTCTACAGATATTACATGTCCTAGGTACTGTATCTCCTTTTGATAAAAGTCACACTTATCGAATTTAGCATACAGTTTGTGCTTCTTTAAGGTTTGCATAACTGTCCTTAGGTGCTCTTCATGTTCTTCTTTTGTTTTAGAATATACTAGGATGCCATCAATAAATACCAACACAAACTTGTCCAGGTACTAACAATAAATATTATTCATTAAACACATAAATGTGGTTGGCACATTAGTGAGTCCAAATTCTATAACAACAAATTTTTAATGTCCATATCTCATTCGAAAAGTTGTTTTACTTATGTCCTTGTCTTTTATCCTAACTTAGTGGTAACCAGATCGTAAATCCAATTTCAAGAAAATCTTTGCCCCTCATACTTGATCGAACATATCATTTATCCTTGGTAAGGGGTACTTGTTTTTAGTAGTCATTTTATTTAATTGCCTATAGTCGATGCATAATCTTAGAGTTTTGTCTTTCTTTTTCACAAAGAGGACTGGTTCTCCCTATGGTGAAACACACAGTCGGATATATTCTTTCTCCAATAATTCTTGTAGTTGAATTCTTAGTTATTTTAATTCCATCAAACGCATTTGGTAAGGTGCTTTAGAGATAGGGGTTGAACCGGGTAGTAGGTCGATAGAAAAGTCTATCTCCCTTCTTGAGGGTAAATCGGGTATTTCATCAACAAACACGTCTCTGAAATCATGCAGACTGACAAAATCCTCCAAGTTGGGTTTATTTTATTTTTCTAAAAGGTTTTTTACTAGGATGGCATAAACTTGACACCCCTTTCTCATGCATTTCTTGAATTCCATTGTTGAAATCTGTCTAACTGAGACTGGATTTTCTATCCCTTGAATTGTCCTAGCAATGTCATTTTCATCTTTATAATTGAGTGATTTTTCGTAACAATCTAACACTACTTTATGCCTTTCTAACCAATTGATTATGATAATTACATCATAAGACCCTAACAATAGAATGTTTAAATTTGTCTTTATGTTTTGACCACCTAGAATGAACTCATAATCAGAAATAAAGTCGACAACTTTTCTTTTGGTTCGTGTTGCTAGTTGTACCAGCCAAGATTTTGCATGTTTTTTTTTCTTGAGTTTATTTGACTCCACAATACCAGGAGCAATATAACTCAATGTAGCTCCAAGATCAATTAAAACATAAATATGAGTGTTATTTATTTTACCTTCAATTTCCATGACAGAGGACTGGTGGTCAGCTTGACGGGCATCCATGACTGCATTTATCTGATGCAAGATTCTTCCCACATCTCCCATTGTAGAGGCTTCCTTCAAATTGTGAACAATAGTTCTGGTTGTTGAAATCAAACGTGGACAGTTCCTCCTTAAATGAGGTTATCTACATTCCCATCATTTTAATGGTTCACAAGGAATGTCCCCAAACTTGTGTGCTCCTAGTTTTACAGCCTCCTTGAGTGTTTGGATTGTTGGAGTGAAAATATTTCCTTAGAAAGATTTTTGTTGCGTTCTTATAAGGATTTGGCTGGTATCCCCTCTTCCACTGGTTCATTTGGTCTTGCTTCTTGTCTTTCCAAGCCTTGGAAAATTCTGACCACTATTTGTATTGGTCGTAACGCATCAAGCTTTCCTGAATACTTCACTCAAGGACTTGGGATTATCAAATTCGATTATGTCCTTGTAGGATAGTGGTAAGCATCTTAGGAACTGATGGATTTTCACTTTATCCTCCCGGATATAAGGTACAAACCTTAGTAATTCTAGGAATTTGTTTATCAGATCTTCCATACCCATTTGACCAAGTCATAGCGCATAAAATTCTTTGGTTTTTCTTTCATAGTAACTTTCAGATAGGTATTGTTTCTTAAAGTATTTCTTAAATACTGACCATTCCATATGTTTCTCCTTTAGGCCCTCGGCCAAATTCAGTTCTTGCCACCAAATGCTTGCTTTTCTTTTAAGATTATAGATGGCCATTCTGACCTTCATATTGTTGGAATAGTTGTATATATGAAAATACTTCATGATTTATAATAACCATGCTTCAACTTCCTCCCCTATTTTGGATTCCCCATCAAAGGTAGATGGTTTGATTTACTTAAATTCTCCCTCAAGGTGATCCACATGTTTCATTTTTCTTTCTATTTTTGTTTTGTCTTCAGCTAGAGCTGTACCTTCAGATGAGATGTCCCCTTTCTCTGCCTCAGGACCATAATTATTGGAGGCTCTTTTACTAACGTTCTCTTCTTGGTTATAGTCCTTTGGGGTTTTCTTTGTCACTATGCTTCGCAGTAGGATTTCATTTATTTCCTATTGTTCCTGATGTGCTTTCTTCAGTTTCTCATTGTCTGCTTTGAAAACCTGCAATTCAAAAATGATGTTTCTCATCATTTTCAGAACTTCGATTGGTGAGATCATGTCACTTTTTTGTCTTTGATCTTTAGGAGGTCTTTATCTCGGGTTCCTCTCTAGTCATATTTATACTTCATCCTGGGTTTCCATGTTTACACAAAATAAAGTGTTTTCTATTTGTAACAATAGTTGTTTTTGTTAGTTTTTCATAATCATAAAAAATATGCTAAGTAAATATTTTGGCCCTGTTCAAGGTCCAAGTGCTGTAACCTTTTCTCTGATACCATATGTAATGTACCTCAAATTTGCCATATTTTTTTTTTTCAATGGGACATTAATTTCCAATTTCATTTAATATATTTGTTGATAAGAGGAGGTAATATTCATTCCTAATATAAATCTGTGTGAGGTATCTTATGTTCTAACTACCACATGATGACATTTCTACACCAGTCTAATTTACTTTGAACATAAAACTTATATCGATAATTCACCATAATTCTAACAATTCCCTTCGGTCTCAAAACATATCACACACACACACACACATATATATATATATAGTATTTTAGACTTAGGACTTATAGTCCTAATCTCCCCTTAAACATGAGTTTCTATGTTCGCATGCAAGATTATCTATTTTTTCTTTGAAATAAAATCCATATACTACATATCAAGTAACGGGGTCAGGATTATACCCCGTAGTAGAATATAAGTGGCTTAATCATAAGACACTTGGCACCATTTGGTATGGTCCAAATCATTAAACGAATCCCTTTATGAATTATTCGTAATTAGTGATCTTCTAGTCCATTTACATAAAATATTTTGGTTAACGAAATCCCACACTAATCCTCGTTTAACTCAGTCTTAACTAAACGATGTCTCCACAAGGACTTCATTTGAGAGATATGTTAATTGTAATGAAATAGTTGGAGTGAACATGTCCCAACTACTTGTGTCACGAAGGGACTATTATTAAATATGCATTTTCTTGACATGGGAGGAATGGTTTACTTGTAAGGAAGGAGTTAAAGATCTGCATATGCCATTAATGGAGGTCCTGTGTGTGTGAGTTTTTGATGGTTTTCAGCTGACCCTTCCTCCAATCTAATTGTGCCAACTATGCCCCAACACATGGCCAGACCAACCTTTGTACCCTCAACATTAAATCTACATAGCAAGAGATTCTCTTAGGGTTAAGAGAGTTTTCTTTTTTCATTGTGAAGCTCTCTGAAATGGCTTTGTGTGTTATTTCGTAGCACAGGAGGCTAACGACTTAGAGATCATTACCCGGTGGAACAGACAACATTATTTGTCTTCCTTGGTAAGTTTAAGATGCTACTATGATTTAAAAAGAGAGTGGAACTTTGGAATTTCGTTACAGTGGATGCAATATTCATTATGTAACTCTTGTTATAACTTTAAATTAAATATTCCCCTTATGGTTATTCCTTGTAACTTTCTGGATTGTTCCGCTCCTGGATAAGTTGGATTATTTGGTTTTTTCATTCTCAATATCTTTGAAGGTCTCGACATTCTACCTCCTTGTTTGGATTCAGATAATTTGCACCTGCATAGTTTTTTCATGTGTATTTCCAATCCTAGGGTTTCGTTACTTCCATATTATCGTTAATCTTTACGGTATCGTTGTTAATGTATGCCAAGGCCTAATGTTAAACTTTCGTGAGGCTATTCGGGGTTTTAGTCTGGAGTTGAATTTTCACATTGTACATGGCATATTATATTTCATTTTATTTCTTTCTCTTTGTAAAGGATGAATCCACCCTTCGGTAATTTTCATCAAACCCTTAGATGGTCCTTACGAATATAATGCTTCCTTAATGACTATTGCATTCTTGTCCCGTACCATAAAAAATCTAACTTTTGCGTTTTCAAAGAGTCTATTAGAAATACCCCACGGGATATGTTTGTGTTTGTAGGACTTATTGGATTAAGTATGTCTCTTACTATCATTATCATTGTCTGTGGGTAGCATACGCCATTTGAAGTTTGGTAAAAAATCAGTAGAAGAATAACTCTGTATTTATCGTTGATTTATAAGTGTCCTCTGCAATATAGACAGTCAGTTCAGGGAAGGTTTTAATCTCAACATTTATTTATAGCATTTGTTCTGTGTTTACGTTATGCCTTCGGCCTACTCGTATGACATGTTTTATACAATTTGTATTTCAAATGTTAGCATTGTTGTTTGTTTCATTTCATAAAGAAATTTATTATATTATTTGATGCCAACACTAATGATGGGACCCTGTTGATGCGAGGGTACCCATCTAGAAGTCCTTGGTCCAGCCTCCCCTCGGCCTAGGACATCTATCCAACCAGAATGCGACAAGGACTTATGTATCCTACCGTGTTCAAAAAATTTTGATTCTAGTCATAATTAGTATATATATATATATATATA
>JZKD02S0354109.1:47090-68089 GCA_000966675.3 Picea glauca
ATAAATCATATAGTGTTATACTAGTTATACTCTCTTTCAGGCATTTAAATAAATAAAAAATTATTCTTGATTAGAAATAAATTGAACAAAAAATAATTTACCCAACAATATATAGATATATTCTGACAGCCATTTAAATAAAGATATATATATAAACAGAAAGAGTAGATGAATATATATGAACCATTTTGTTGAAGGACAAAGGGAACACCCACATTCCTCCCAACCTTAGAACAAAACAACCAATGTCACTTGCTCCATTCATCCCCTAGCATGTCCATGAATCCATGAGGGTTAACTCAGAACTCCCCTCACTAATATACATTTTGCTTCGGTAACTTCGCCTTACCTCGCACTCAGAAAATCAATGTTCCTAACAACAGGAGATCATTATCCTTCTCCCAGCATACTAGGAAGCGTCCTGCCTCCTCCCATATGCTATATATCAAAATACATTTTTGCCAAGGTCTTTTTCCCCGTTGGGAATTTTTGCATATTTTCACATTCCTGATTTTTAGGGGCTTCCCATGGCCAAAATCTTGATTTTCCACTAGTAACAATCAACCCTGAGGTAGTTCCAAAATGTTCCCCACTCATGGAGTCATGGTCAACTAATTTTTAGCATGGTTGTTCCATTTTTTCATCGCCAATAATTATAAATATTTTTCTTCATACAAGTATCATAGTCAAATAGTTAGTTGGGTCAAATCAGATCCCTGCCCAACAATCATAATCATCAATTACAATTAACTAAATTTGAAATTCGGAATTGCCATAAATGACAAAAAAATTTCCAATTTCAAATTTACTAAAAACATAAATAATTTCCTAAGGAATTTTAAATTCAAAAATAATTTGTTTTTGGGGATGTTACATGAAGCTATACTTAGACATAAACCAAATAATAGAATAAAAATAGGCTTGTGCACGAAATAATCATACATTGCAGGAGGAAGTGTTCCAAGTAGCATAGGAAGTTGCATCTATGCAGAGCATAGTGAAGTGGTAAGTGCAAGAAAATGCAAATAATATGATGGCCCACATTACAATATAGACAAGAGGAAATTTTTCATTCGGAAACACATATAAATGAAAAGGTCACGACTAGAAGAAAAATGTTCTAGAAGTTCATTGTGATGTGGAAGAAGGACCGATGTGGCTCGGGACGAGCCACAGGTCATGGGGTTCAAAGGTTTTTGAAATTCCAAGGGGGTTCAGAAACAACAAAATGCTTAAGAGTTTGGGAGCCAAAGCCATTTTTATGCAGGGAAGCCATTGAGGAGGGGAACTTTGGAGGCCAATTCCGGGAGCTACACTCAACCTTTTTCAGTGTCATCAGTTGCCTTGGATTCATGAGGTTGAGCAAAACATAGATAGAATAAATTGTAATATTTTTTATGCAATTTTGATGTACTTTTAAATAATTGAATATTAATAAGAAATCATGCCCCACTAAGACAAAGGCCGAGAGATGTAGACAACCTTGCTGAACTCCATTATCAAGATTTATTTTATGGTTTTTTGTTCCTTATGTTTACTTTCTGATCTGTAGTCCTTATGATGGTTGCAATATTTTTGATTAATTTCTTCTTCTTTTCTGAATTCCTAAGTGGTAATTTAACACATTCTTAAAAATCAACCAAGTCTTTTAAAGATCATTTTCAGATCAATAGGTCTATTTGGAACATACAATAACCTAACATATCGAAGGAAGAGAGAAATTGGTTTACAAGTTAAAGAAAACAATATATCTATTAAGCATGCACATGCATTTATTGCTTGATATGCAATGGTCGATAGTTATTTCTTGAGAAATGGTTTTAGCCTAAGAAAGTTAGAGCCAACCTTGTATATAAGACATGTTAGAGATGAAATACTTGTTATCAATGTTTATGTTCACGATCTAACTTAAACGAGCAAGAGTGAAAGGTCAATGCAAAAATTCCGTGTTGCCATGACATGAGAATATGAAATGACCAATTTGGGGTAGATTCATTATTTTAATTCTCTCAAAGTGTAACACTACTCAAAAGGAAAATTTGTTTCTTAATCTAGGCAGTTTTGGATGAAGGCATCAACGAAAGTTTCAACCCTATCAGAACTTGACAAGAAATCAACAAGGGAAGATGCAACTCCTAAAGTGAATGATATATTGTATAAAATCCTCATTTGGATTTAATTTATCGAACTATAATATGGGTAGAAATTATGTATGTAATGAGGATTCCATCTTGTTGCATTCTTTACTTGGAGATAAACCCATATCCTAGAGCAGCAAGAGGTGGGAAACTATGTCACTTTCCTTCTTAGAAGATAAATACATTATTACCAGAAGAAAAAGTTGTCAAGTCATTTGGATTACATTAATCTTACCCAATCTAAAAATATCTCGAGAAAATCCAACTATTATCAATTATGACAACAAGACTGTAATGAGGGACAATCATATGTCTCATACTAGAGTAAAAAATATTAAAATGCACCATCATTAGACAAAACATTGAATGTAGAATGAGTGAATTTAGTTACAATTTCATCTAACATAAATGATTTTAAACTGAAATTTCATCTAACATATGAGCAAGTTGCTCATATCTTCACCAAAACCCATCCAAATGAACAATTTACAAAACTGTGAAGATAGAAATGATTCCCCTACTCATTAAGGGGGAGAATGAAGGAGTTAATGTATTTTATGACTAAGATAGTCATAGGGGATTAAATTTATTTGATGACTAATATAATCATAGTCGAGTAAATTTAGGAAGTAGTCGGATCTCCCAACTATATCGAGTAATTTTCTGTTACCTTATTTTAGTGAGGTGTAAACAATCTTCAAACTTCTTGTCAATGAAGTCGTGTAGATATGTTATTGAATGCAAACCTTTTTCTGTTTGTGAAAAAATCCATTTTGTATACCTAGTTTTTAAATTGTCATATTTGTAGTTATAGTTCTATGTTTACTATTCATTCCACGGTTTGGTGTTAATTCATGATTGTATGCATACTTTATTTTACCTTTTTTTGCATTACCTGCCTTTACTATTCATTGCACAGTTTGGTGTTAGTTCACCATTTTATGTATACATTATTTTACCCTTTTGTGCATTACGTGGTCATACCATGTACAACATTGTAAAATAGGTGCCCAGATTGGCCACTAGCATACATTAATGTCTTGGCATGATGTTGTTTATTGTTTATTGAATCTCTTGGCTTAGTGTTGTTTATTGATTATTTAGTTGCTTCTCAATGGTAATTTTATCAAGGTAGGCATTGCTTATGGTTTCATCAGCAATTAAGGTAATTTTAACTTATAAATAATGGAGATTAGTTGTGATTTAGTTAGAAATTGGTTTCAACTATATAAATCGAATATCATCCTATATATCTTACTCCTCATTGATTTAATAAAATGCAATGCGTGGCTTTGCTTTGATGGCATCCAGTTGAGAGAAGTCGGTTTCTTTCCATTCCTTCTATTTTCAAGTCGGTATCAAAGCTCTTCGCTGGAGCATTTTTTGCCGAGAGAGGAAAATCACTTCAGTTGGTATCTGTGGTTGCAGAGAGAAGCAAGTACTGAGATTGATTTTAATAATTTCACGTCCAAGGGTTCGCTTCCATCCAACGACTGAATAAAATATATTCGTTGTTGGAAAATCATTTTTGAAATATTTTGCATGGATATTCAACTGTACTCGAAACAAATTGTACTTGAAATGCTTGATTTCTCTTTCAATGGTTTCACACATCTATAGGCTAGCTTACTGGTAAACGATATTTGCATTGATAAATAAAAGGTTTTTGGGTAGAACTGTCTGGGTGTGAATTGTTGAATTGCCTAACCATTGCCGCTAATTCGGATTTTGGATTTGTAGGGTCTCTCACTAAATCATATGGCCTCGAATAAACATTTAGTAGTCTATAATTGAGGTGTTATGTGGGCCATGTTCCAAGGAAAAAAGTCTTGACGGAGAAAGTGTTGGCAGAGATCGTTGCTCTCATCTAGATCGTTGCTCGTACAGATTGCCCAGATAGTTGGCCTGGTAAAGTTGACATTCTTGCGTTCGAATTGTTGTTTTGAATTTGTTGTGAGTTAATTGCGTGAAGGATTTTGTAGAGATGGCGAATCTACTAGTTAAAACTTATCTCGCCGAAAAATTGGATAGCTCGAATTTCATCAATTGGAAATTCAAAATGCAGATTTTGATGGAAGGTTATGGTGTTTGGACGATCACAAAAGGAGATAAGCGTGAGTTGCAATAATCCAAGATTGGGATAAGAAGGAGAACAAAACCAAAGTATTATTATGAATTTATGTGAAAGATAATATAATTCCTCACACTAGAGATGCTAAGACTTTTAAATAAAACTCGAAAGAACTTAAAGATTTGTATGAGACTAATAATACCAATCGTAAGAGTAAGTTGCTAAGTATTAAAATGGATATAAATCGAGCTTACCATTCAAAGACAAAGCATGTTGATACTCAGTTTCATAAAAATGGATATAAATCCAGTTTATCATTCAAAGACAAAGCATGTTGATACTCAATTTCATTTTTTTCGAGAGAATATGCACTCTAATGACATTGCTTTAATGTATTGTAGTACTACTAAAAATGTTGTTATTTTCACTAAGCCTCTTGGGAAGATAAAATTTATACTCTTTAGGGAGATTTTAGGTTTTGATGTCAATCATTTTTCCATTAAAAGGGAGATTTAGAAATAATGGAGATTAGTTGTGATTTAGTTAGAGGTTTGTTCAACCGTCTAAACCCAATATCATCCTATATATTGTACTCTTCATTGATTTAATAGAATGTGGTGTGTGACTTTGTTTTGATGACCTCCCAGTGTTTCCATTCCTTCTACTTTCAAGTATTTAATCTACTCATCAAATAATTAAAAAAAAAAACAATGTTTTTAAAATTAATAATAATAATAATAATATCAATTTATTATTAAAATATTTTAATATTTTATATATTTGTAAAGATAGTTTTTATATTGTTTATATTAATTGTATTGTATTTTCTTCTCTTCTTTAAGAAGCTATGTCTTAGAGAAAGAAGAAGTAAGAAGTGGGGAATTCTACCTTCCTCTTTTGTAATTATATATATTTTTTAATGTTTTGAAAACTAGGTTTAATGATTTGGTGGGTCTAATATTTTGGGGAAAAAAAAAAGCACAATAAAAATATTGGAAATTTCTTTAAAATGTAAAATTACGATGATGGTAACTCTGAACAAGTGAGTCCACTCCTACTTTGAGGGTTAAAGTAAAAAACATTAATATTAAACATTCTAGTTCGAAAGAGTTAGTTGCTGAGAAACCTTTTTTAAGTGGAACAGAGAATCTTGACACACTTTATGTAATGAAGATACTTCTTTAAAGGTACCAAAAGTTAAATTAAAAGAAATAACGCATAACCCTTCTTCCTTCTTTAATACAGTTGCTGTGTTGTGTCAACACGTGTGGACGGTTCAGGCAAAAAAAAGCATAACGCATCTCGTGATTTATCTCCTCCTTTGTATTATTTATGAACAAACTAGTCTGATGGATTCTCTTTTAACTCCGACGATTATCTTTTAGAAGTTGTTTATAAAAAAATTAATCTGATTGCTTTCGTGAAGGATTTGTCAAATTTCTGAACTGCGTGATATATATTTTTTAATCCGTTGCACTTTACAGGCTATCAAGCATGATCTTATGAAACGGTGCAATGAATTTTGACTAATTCACAATAGTACCAAATATTTGTATAATCCATTGTAATTTATATGGATGATAATGTATTTGTATAATCGATTGTACTTTACATGTTATCATCCATGATCTTCCGAAATGGTGCAACCGAATTGGTCTACTTCACAGTTATATTATTTTATGTCTTAAATAATGAATGCTGTAAGTCTATACTTTACATGTTATCATCCATGATATTCTGAAATGCCGCAATCGATTCTGTATACTTCAGAGTTATATTATTTTATGTCATAAAATAAAGAATGATGTAAATAAGACTATTTTATAATTATTTTATTTTATTTAGTGAATAGTGGGGGTTAGATATATTAAATGTTACTAATTAAAGAGTTTATGAAATTGACAATATTTGTTTTATTGTGCAGAGAAGAGAAGCTTTACAATTTATTAGTGAATAAATGTTTATATAACATAATACATTAAAATAATAATAAAAAATAAAATTAACAATANATATATATATATATATATATATATATATCTGGATTTATCAAAAGTTTAGTGGATCAAAAAGTGCACTCTTCAAAAGGTTTTCACATCAAAAGATTTGATCTCTTTCTAAGTTTGATAGATCGTGAATTAATATAAATTTAGATTGATAATTATTAAAAATTAAAAGATCTTTTAAATAATGAATAAAATAATTATATGGTAGTGTAGGAAATCCATTAGGGATGCTTCTAATGAGTCCTTAAAACTGGATAAGATAAATACTTACAAATCCCTAATTAAAAGGAAAACACAATACTAAAGAAAATAATAGGGTTCTCTAAAGGACCTGGAATTCCTACCTTAAAAATCTTTATGAGTTCCTTGATTCCATGGACACCATTCTTATTGTCCCTACAAGGGAAGAAGTTTTTTCTTTAGATGACATAGAGTTTGGGGTTAAGTGGCTTGCAAATGGGAAAACTAAGGACATTGAAGGCTACCAAGCTGAAATTTTTAAAATCGGAGGGCCAATCCTTATCTCTCACATACACAAGCTCTTCAATTTAGCAATCAAGGAGGGCTTCCCTAAACCCTGGACGCAAAGCCTCATTGTTCCTATTTTTAAAAATGAGGATAGAAGCACTCCCTCTAATTATAGGACCATTATGATTAGCCCGATTTTAGCCAAGCTTTATGAAATTATTTTGGAAAAGAAGATTAGCCTTTGGCTAGAAAGTCACAGTAAAAGAGCTAAAGGCCACACCGGGTTTAGGAGATATCATTCAACTATGGACCATCGTATTACCTTTAGGATCATTGTGGAGGAATTCTGCAATACTAAAACCAATCTTTTTCGTTGTTTTGTTGACTTTAGAAAATCTTTTGACATGGTTCCTAGGAAAAACCTTTGGAATAGGTTGGAAGAGAAAAAAAGTGCCTCTCGAGTTGAGGGCTGATGCAATAAGGATGTATGAGAATGTTATTTCTAAGTTTAAAAACATTGAGGGCTGGTCAAAAGAGGCTAACTGCAATATCAGAGTCAAACAAGGTTGCCCCTTGTCCCCTGCCCTTTTTGGCATATACATTGACAAGCTAGAAGAATGCTTGGAAAAAGGAGGTTGTGTCGGCCCTACTCTCACTGGTATAGTCATCAATATTCTTCTTTATGCCGATGATATCGTTCTTATGGAAAGGAGTCCCCATTATCTTGAAAACCAACTAAGAATCCTCAAGGATTTTTGCTCCAATATAGGTATGAGTGTTAATACTGATAAGACTAAGGCCATGATTATTAAATCCAATAAGATCCCTTATGATACCTTTGTATATGACAACAACAACTTGGAGGAAGTGACTTCATACAAATATCTTGAATTGATATTCACCACAAGCTCAATTGGAATTATAACATTGAGAAAAGGATTATTGGGGGATGGAAAGCTTATTATGGGCTTGAAAACAATTGTAAATCAATTGATCTTTGGAGTTGGGATAAGAAGAAACTCCTCTTTGAGACTCTTGTTATAGCTGCTATTCTTTATGGATGTGAAGTCTGGGGCTTTAGTATCTTTCGTGAATTCCGAAGAAATATATAGCATATACAAAAGAATTTTATAACCTATAATCTCAAAATTAGAGGAAATACGCCCTGTCCCATCCTCCTCTTAGAAGCAAATCTCTCCCCCATTGAGAGCATGGATATGACTAGATACCTAACGTATAAGAATAAGTTAAACAACATGGAAGACAATAAGCTACCTAAAATTGTTTCAAAATCAAGTCATAACCACCATCGACTCAAACGAGGATGGCATAAAGACACTCAGTCTTGGCTAAGATATTGGGAAATCATGGAAGAAACCATTTTGCAGAATAAATATACTATTAAAAAAATGTCAAATCAAAATTTAAGCAGAAAATGTGGTGTGATAAAGTGCTAGAGGAAAAAAGAAAATTAAGGTATTATAAAAATGTAATCAACCCTAATATAGAAGTTTAAAATTATCTATCTATTTTGCCAAGTGTAAAGAAAAAAATAAGCATTGCTAAGATAAGAACAAATTCTCAAGAGCTCCATAGTGGAACTTGGCGTTGGTCAATTCCTAAAACTCTATGGGATGAAAGAGTGTGTCACCTTTGTGACACTAAGAAGGTTGAAGATAAAAAACACTTTCTCTTAGATTGTCCATCCTATACCCATATTAGATCTCATTTTCAAAATATTTATCACACTACCAACCTTCCTAACCTGTTAACTCAACAAAAGTATGGTGATCTTGGAAAGCTTATCTTAATGCTTTTTGGGCACAAAAACAAAATTCTAAAGAATCACAAGTAATCACTTACCTTCTTAAGGTTTGATAGACCATTTCAGTCTTAGTGGACGTTAATCATCATCATCATCATATAGTACTTTTATTTTTTAGAAATTTTATTAATTAAAGAATAAATGAAATATTATGTGTATTTAGTTTATGAAAATAATTTTCCTTTAAAATTTTAATAAGAAATATAATATCATATAGAAAAATCATTCTATAAAATTTTATAATTATTATAATTAAAAAATAATTGTTAGAAAAGAAGAAAGGCCAAAACCATTTATATAAACACCATAGAAGAAGAAAAATCCATATTGTTTAGTTATATTTTAATAAATTGTTGTTTTCCAATTTATCAAGTTTATATTGAATTATTTCTATCTATTATTATGTCGATCTTAATATATCTACTTGTAGAATGTTTGTAAAGCTAGCATGCTAGTAAGGAATATGAAGCAATAGCTTGGCACAATCAAGAGGAGTTACATTGGAAAATATGGTGTCTTAATTTATCTACTAGATATGTTACATGTGAGGATGAGGGGAGATAGGTAGATTCAAGGATTTGATAACGAAAGTGGAAGCCAATTTATTTTTTCTATTGATGAGCATCTCACAACAAGTTTTAGAATTGATTTTAAGGATCAAAGACATTTACCAAGGATGTTGGTTCCCTAATTTTTTTTTGTTATATATGTAATAATTATGAAATGTCTCTTGAAGACATTTTTCGTTGAGTTTATATGATTAGATATAGGGTTGTTTGTCATGGGTGTTACCTATGTTGTTAAATATTAGGAACATATCTCTACTTACTTAGGATTCATTGTTTTTGTAATTTATCTTAGGCCTCTACATATATTGAATGCTTTGTAAGAGGCAAAGATATATATACCGAGTTTGTAATATTGAATACGTAAAAAGTGTGGATCACATAGATCTAAAAGACCAAGAAGGAAAGAGATTTCTTGTGTAAATTTACTCCTTCATTGATAAAAAGAAAGAACATATCATGTGGTGTTTCTGGGTTGTTTGTTTCAATTTTTTCGTGCTCTATGTTTGAATTGTTAAGCTCTATGTATACACTATCTTCGTAGAGTGGGGATTTTATGGGATTGCAGGAAAACCGTGCACGATTAAGTCTAGCAAGTTCTAAAATTCAGTTTAAAAGAATATTTAGTGATTATTTTTATTCATAGGAACATAAAGTCACTATTTGGCATAGTGGAACACCCTGCAAAGATATGTGTCTAGTTAGTGTCGTTGTGAGATTCCACGTGCAGAGTAACATGTGACATACCCACATGATTTTTTGAATTTCTGGGAGAATAATTTGCAACATATGTCATCAACATTGTTCGTTTATGCTTTTGCCTAGAGGTATATATGCATAATGATAACTTGTGTAGATTTATGTATGATGGAGTGTCATAGACCCAAAATTACAAAAATATAATTTTTTTATAAAACTATTTATTCAACCATAACATTCTTACCCCACTCCATAATTTATGGCCACCTGAGTTATATTTATTTAATATTGAATTGAGCATCTCCAGGTTATCCTAAGCCTCATTCCTTAAGACTTATTAATTTGATAACCTAAGTACATAGATGCTACGTCTCTACATTCTAAAGTTACTCTTATTGGATTTTGAGCCTCATTCCTTAAGACTTATTAATTTGATAACCTAAGTACATAGATGCTACGTCTCTACATTCTAAAGTTACTCTTATTGGATTTTGAGTTACTCTTATTGGATTTTGAGGACAAGTTGATGCTATATATATATATATATATATATATATATATATATATATATATATATATATATCTTAGCATGTTTAATTTTCAACTCTCCATATAATTATGTTTTGTTTTATACTAGCTCTTTGATATCAAAATGTTTGTATTACATGTTTCCTTACTAATCGACTTCATATGATTGATCACCCATGGAATTATTGTCACGTCATACCTTTATTTTTACATATTAAGTTTGGTTTTATTTAGTTGTTGGTGCATAATACACAACATAAATACGAGATTTGATATGTTTTATTACTAACTTGGTCATATTATACCATGGTTAACATTTGACATGCACTAAGTTGTTATAACGATTTATGAGGTCATTCAACTTGTATGAGTAGCATCCTTAATTAAATTTTCCACCAACTTCTTATTATTTTAGCCATAATGCCTTACGATTTGTATGCTCCACCTATGGTTACCATCTCGAGACGAGATTTACTTGGTGTCTGTCTTGAGGGTGTACGTGCATAGGGTCCTTGTTGTTCCAAGTGTCAGGTTTTTGGGTTGAAACATTAACCTCTTTTGACTGTTCCTAGGTTTGGCTCATTTCAAAAATATTTCTTTTTATTCTCACCTCTGCATTTTCTTTGTGAGTTTGAGTATCTTCACTATGTGAGTGAATGGAGATGTCAGGTTTCTTCTAGTTGCAACGTCACAAATATGGTAAGGTTTAGTGACTCCTCTTGTTTGTTTTCTCTGTAATTCGTCTTTAGTCGAGTTCTTAGTTTAGTCGAGTTCTTAGCTTGTGGTGGTGGTAAATTTTAGGTTGTCAACTATGTCTCTGCGACATTTTCTGAGGCATAATACTTTGTTGTTTAATATTGTTGAAACAAGTTTATAGTTTATGCTCTCTTTGCAATAGACTTTCACTTCCAGTTTATTCCTAGTGGAAGGGTCCTACCCCTGAACATGTTTTTCTATAGAACTTGATTCTTCGTAGAACGTGTCTAGTTCGACTATGAGATTTCAACCTCGCTAGGACTCAAGTTAAAATAGAAATGTTCGTTTTGTATGGAGTTGAATGTTGGTTTAGGCCAAAACCATTTATATAAACACCATAGAAGAAGCAAAAGGCATACTATTTACTTATATTTTAGTAAATTGTTGTTTCCCAATTTATCAACATTATATTGAATTATTTTTATTTATTATTATCTTGATCTTAATATATCTACTTGTAGAATGTTTGTAAAGCTAGCATGCTAGTAAGGATCTAAAGTAATAGCTTGGCACAATCAAGAGGAGTTACATTGGAAAATATGGTGTCTTAATTTACCTAGTGGATATGTTACATGTGAGGATGAGGGGAGATAGGTAGATTCAAGGATTTGACAAGGAAAGTGGAAGCCGAATCATTTCTTCTAGTGATGAGCATCTCACAATAAGTTTTAGAATTGATTTCAAGGATCAAAGACGTTTACCAAGGATGTTGGTTCCCTAATTTCTTTTATTTTATATGTAATAATTATGAAATGTCTCTAGAAGACATTTTCATTGAGTTTGTATGATTAGATATTAGGTTGTTTGTCATGGGTGTTAACTTTATTGCTAAATATTAGGAACATATCTCTACTTACTCGAGATTCATTTTTTTGTTATTTATTTGAGGGATATCTTTGTAAGAGGCAGAGATATATATAGCGAGTCTTTAATATTGAATAAGTAAAAAGTGTGGATCACACAGGTCTAAAAGACAAAGAAGGAAAGAGACTTCATGTGTAAATTTACTAGTTCATTGATAAAAAGAAAGAACATATCGTGTGGTTTTGTCGGGTTGTTTATTTTGATTTTTCAATGCTCTATGTTTGAATTGTTAAGCTCTATGTATACACTATCTTCACAGAGTGAGAAGATTATGTGATTGCAGGAAGACCATGCGCAGTTAATTTTAGCAAGTTTTAAAATTTAGTTTAAAAGAATATTTAGTGAGTATTTTTTTTCACGGGAACATAAAGTCACTATTTGGTGTAGTGGAACACCCCGTGAAGATATGCATCTAGTTAGTGTTGTTGCGATATTCTGCGTGTAGAGTAACCTGTGACATACCCACATTATTTTTTGAATTTCCCAGAGAATAGTTTGCAACATTTTTTGTCAACATTGTTTGTTTATGCTTCTGTGCAGAGGTATATGTGCATAGTTGTAATTATGTGCAGATTTATCTATGATAGATTGTCATAAACCTAAAATTACTAAAATATTTTTTTTAATAAACTATTTATTCAAGCATAATGTTCTTACCCTACTCCATAATTTCTCCCCGCCTAAGTTATATTAATTTAATAATGAATTGTGAGTTGAGCATCCATATTTTAACAAAAAAATTCTAGGTTATCCTAAGCCTCATTCCATAAGAATTATTAATTTGATAACCTAAGTACATAGATACTAAGTCTCTACATTCCAAAGTTACTCTTATTGGATTTTGAGGACAAGTTGATGCTATATATATATATATATATAAAATCAAACAAAACATAATTGTATGGAGGGTTGAAAATTAAGGATGATAACACCTCTATATCTATATATATATATATATATATATATATATATATATATATATANNTGTTATCATGTTTTATTTTCAACCCTCCATACAATTATGTTTTGTTTAATACTAGTTCTTTCATATCAAAATGTTTCTATTACACGTTTCCTTACTAATCAAACTCATATGATTTATCACCCATGAAATTATTGCCGCGTCATATATTTCTTTTTACATGTATTAAGCTTGGTTTTATTTGGTTGTTGGTGCTTAATATACAACAAAAATACATGATTTGATATGTTTTATCACTAACTTGGTCATATTAGACTGTGGTTAACATTTTGATGCAGGAGCATCGTAAGAAAGTGAGAAAATAAAGCGCAAGAGCAAAGGATAGCTGGAAATGCACCAACGCACATTTTGAGAATGTTTTGAATTTGAAAAGATAAAACATTAATGTAATATCTTGAAAGGATGTGTTCACATTTATGTTTTGAGTTGTAATGTAGATCTTGAGAGGTTTCTCTCATCTGTTTGTTGGAGGCATTTATTGTAATGAATGTAAATAAGTTGTAGACTTTAAATTCGATTAGATAGCTAGAGATGTAGGAGGGAAAAATCTAGAAATCTCCCTCGTTTGTATTGTAATGGATGATTATTCTCATTTTAAGAATTATAGAGCTGTAGAGACGAAGAGAAAAGCAGATATTGTAGAATTGGTGTGCGCAGATAGTTGTTTCTATTGAACAAATGTATAGATGCACTTGGATTAATATAAGGAAGATTTGATCCAATTTCATGGTGTCTTTGTGAATTATTTTTACATCTATTGAATGGTATGTTTACAGTTCATTTTTGTAACGTCCCCAAAAATAAGGTATTTTTTAAATTCGAAATTTATTAGAATTTTTTTTCGTTTTTAGTATATTCGAATTTGGAAAATTTTTGTCATTTATGACAATTTTGAACTTCAAATTTGATAAATTGTAAATTATTATTTGACTGTTGGGCAGAGACCTGATTTGACCCAACTAACCACTTGACTATGACACTTGTATGTAAACAGAATATTGTTGTAATTATTTTAGGAGGACAAATGGAACATCTATGTTAAATTTAGCTGACCATGACTCCATGAGAGTCCATGAGAGGGGAACATGTTGGAACTACCTCTGGGATGATTGTTCAAGTGGAAAATCAAGGATTTGGCCATTGGCAGCCCCTGAAAATCAGGGATTTAAAAAGGTGTGAAAATTCCCAAGGGGGGGGAAAAGACCTACGCAAAAATATTGTTCTGATAAATAGCATATGTGAGGAGGTAGGATGCTTCCTAGTATGCTAGAGGGAAGAATTAATTTGTACATATTGTTATGAACACTGAACATTTCGTGTGAGGCAAGGAGGAGGCTACAAGGAGTGGAAGACATTGTTGGGGACGAGACTCCAATTTTTCCCTCATGGACTCATGGTCAGGCTAGGGGGTGAATCGCGCAAGTGATTTGGTTGTCTTGTTCTGTAGTTGGGAAGAATGTGGTTGTTCCCTTTGTCTTTCATGAACTAGTTCAGATAAGTTAATCTTCTCCTTCTCTGTTAGAATGATTGTGTACATCTGATATATGCACTTGTTTTTGTTGAAGTAGAATATCTTGTGGAAAATATGTTTGTATGTGGGATTTATAACATATAATTTAGTTCTGGAATCATCTTTTCTGAAATTGACCTTTACATGATATTATCTATGTATCATCATATTTTCAAGAAGTCTGGATATATGATAAAGTTATGGGTATCTCTATATAAATTTTTAGAAAATTCATATTTAATAACTAAATTTTCCTTTCTCATTAACAGAATGATACGAGACAGTCTCGACTCTACATATATATATATATATATATATATATATATATATGTATGTATGTATGTATGTATGTATGTATGTATGTATGTATGTATGTATGTATGTATGTATGTATGTATTTAATTACAGTTGACATCTTGCATCGATATAGTTACTTAGACGAAAATGGCGTAACTGTACAAAAAATGCATTTACCTAGAGGTCAATGTCACAGTATGTATATAGGTGAAACATAGTATGACAACTGACAATAGAACTATATTTTGCACAGAGAAAATTAAACCCGAGAATTTGAAATTCCTCTTTAGTTTTATGACCATAAAAGATGAGATTTAACAAGCTACACCGATAAGATATAGATGTTACAGAAACACAAATTGTTCCATTAAAAAAATTAAGATGAAGAGGATCACCAACGTTATAAGCCACCTGCTAATAGAATATCTAAATTTACTTTTCCTTTATCTAAAGTGGAAGATCCAACTGAAAGAATTTAACCACTACTTTAAACATTAGATAATTTTAAGATGAATATACACACAACACAAAATTTCGCATCCTACTAGTCTAAACAACAATAGAGGCACAGGTATGGAAATACATAAGTCTTCATATATGTATACATCTAATTAATCTATCTAGAAATAAAATAAAGAATCATAACCTCATATGACGATACTTTGGTAACTCATTATATTATTTGTTGTTATATCTAATCTAACTACTACCAGTTCAGATTGAACATATCTATAATAACCAGAAGGCTAGTTGATAGGATATAAAATGACATAAATGATAGATCTAATACACATCTATCTTTTTTCTTCGAAATCAAACGTTCAGGATTTTTAACAGGGCCTTCAATTAAATTATATTCCACGGTAATTAATTCCCAAAGGAAGGTGAGACCCGAAACGATAAGGATAATTTGTTTAAAACAACCTTTTCATTACTTCAAATAGACAGAGTAATATGGTGCTTAAAACGATGCAAGAATTCATATTAATAAATAGATCAAGCTTTAAGTTTCTGTTGGAAAATCTTTTCTCTTTCCAAAACCGATAAGAGACTGAGGAAAATGACATGGAACGACTACATGTAAATTTGCAGTAACGATTGCTCAAACTCAGGAAGTGTTATAGAAGGGAACTCGAATAACTTTTGCACCGAACACAAATGATTTTTCGCAAATCTTTGTGTAGATTAAAATGCCTGGAAGAATCACCATAAAAAAATTAGAATATTATATTCAAGGAAAAACTTGAGGAAAGCATGGACAGAGTGATAAAATAAAATAAAAAAATAATGCCCAGACATTACATAACTTATTATTTTAGCTCACATGATTGCCTCCCTGGTTGATCTCAATCTGGACAGACGCTTAGGGTTAAGGATGGATGGGGGAAACAACTCCCTGATGGGTACCCTTGCATAAAATAGGGCCCATCATCATTGTTATGTATCAATCCAAAAAAAAAAATTGATTTAAAATAATACAAGATAATATTTACACTACATTAACAAATAACAAAATAGAGTAAGCAATTATACTAAATTCCTTCATACATAGACATCATATACTAGTTTGAGTAGTGTGAGCCTTGGAATTTATTTTATACCAAAAGTAGATCTAACTATTGAGCTTAGGCTACCTTTCTAACCAGTAATCATGATGTGCTTAGACATCTGAAACATAGTTTCCCCACACAGGACAAAGGACACTTAATAGTCGAGTTATAGATCCACTGGTAATAATTACAAGGGATATATTATTAATTCAATGATTGAAATAGGAAACCCTTGCCACTAGACTCAAATGACAAGGATAGAGAAAATGGCGAATAACATCTAAGAAATTGCAAGGGACTTCACTGGTACTATAAATTATCTTAGCATGCCCTTTAGTCCCACACTGCACAACCAATGGAGAACCAAACATAGAAGAGATAAATTATTTAAATGCTACTCTTCCTCAGATAAATGAGAGATGAATTACTACAACCTAATGAGTGGTGACCATATACAATAAGATAACAAAGAGGACCGTAACTGTAACTAAAGAAAGGTAATCCAAAGACCCCATACGTATGACCTCTTTCTGTTATATGAGCCATACTTTCAAGAAAATTTCATGGAAAACAACTCCATAACTTGAATGATTTTTATATTACAGGGGTTCATGAAATGAATAACCATATGCTCTTACATTATTAAGTGGAGTCCCCATGGTAGAGGTTCGCCAAACGTTTGTTTCTAGGATGAGTGCACAACTCAAGTATTGAACAGTTATAGAGAAGGTTGGATAACTCGAACATCATCGCAGGGGACACACAGAGCCGGTGTCAAGAAGCCAACTGAAAATGGTGTCTGTAGCGCCCATCTACTAGTCTATTGACACTTAATGGTGGTCCGTAAAACCCAGTACTATAGCTAGGACAAGGTGGTGAGATATCAGAGGGACACATTAAACTCGTGATAATCCTAAGGTATTTTTCTCAAAATGACTTAAATGCTCTGGTAGGAGTTCCTTTACACCTTATCACCCTTATCCAAAGTTGATTCCACCTCAATCCTCGAAAAATGGAATTGACAGATAGTTCAAAATCCCGTTCTAGTTTAGTTAGGGTATGTGTACTCTTTGAAATTCCATTAAGGAAGGGGAAATCCCTTTTTACCAGAGTTAATTTGAATGGAACGATAGTTATCCCGACATGGGTGAGGTGGGAATTGGTCCTTAACTACCACCTCCACATATGATCTTCGCACGTATTGGGATCATGTTGATAGTAAATAAGTCATTAAGTTCTCTGCCACCCGTATCCAAAGAAACATAATGACCAATCTAGAATTTATGAAGGGTCATTTCTAATACTCAGTTCATAATAGGCCTCGCTGGCGCAGATTATTTGGAAATGGACTTAAGTAGATCTAGGTTATGGCATCAAACATATTATGGCACAACAAATTGGTAATGGTTATGTTATATATGTAGAACATTGTATAAATATTTGGTGGCGCAATGTATTTTGCCAATAGTTTATATATGTATATAAACCGTTGTGTAAACATTGAGGAAATTATATGTACAGTCTACTAAGGACAGGAGTATAGTCCATGTGGTTAGAATAGAAAGACACACTCATATTATTGAAGGAGTCGAGGGTGTCGAGAAGGGGAAAAGTTTTATAAATTAACTTATAAAATATCTTTGGTAAGTATTAATGTGGAAGGAAGAAGTGCTAAATCTCCTTATAGCAATTTTTTTTTATGGTAATTGAAGGTACATTACATATGGTATCAGAGCAAAGTTTAAAACATTGGGCCTTGAATAGGGCCACATTAATTTCTTGGCAGATATTTTTACTTATGAAAAAACTAATAAACCTTTATTGTTACAAACATAAAACCTTTTTTGTTTTTTGTTAATCATGGCAACATAGGATGACGGGGAAATTAGAATCGATGGAAATCCTAAACAAAGACTTCTTGAAAATCAGAGACAGAATAGTGACAAAAGCTCACCTACTGATGTCCTAGAAACAATGAGGAATCTCATCGTCGAACTACAGGTTTTCAAAGCCAACAATGAAAAACTGAAGAAATTTCAACAGGAACAACAGAAAATAAATCAAGTCCTGTTGCGCAATATAGTGACAAAGAAAATTTGAAAGGACGATAATAATGACAAATAAG
Source organism: Picea glauca (assembly GCA_000966675.3). Classification (NCBI taxonomy): domain Eukaryota; kingdom Viridiplantae; phylum Streptophyta; class Pinopsida; order Pinales; family Pinaceae; genus Picea; species Picea glauca. The sequence continues at coordinate 65,476 of JZKD02S0354109.1, forward strand.
TTAGCAAGACAGCTTCCAAGAACTCTGGACCTGAAACAGAAAAAGGAGACAGTTTGTCTGAAGGTACACCTTTAGCTAAGTAAAAAGAAAAAAATAGACAAAAAGAGAAAACAAGTAGACCACCTTGAAGGAGAATTCAAGAAAATTAATCTAGCTACCTTTGATGGAGAATCTAGAACAAGAGAAGAAGTTGAGGCATGGTTATTGGAAATCAAAAAATACTTCCAGATATATAACTATTCCAGCAATATGAAGGTCATAATGGCCATATACAATCTGAAAGGGAAGGTCAGTATTTGGTGGCAAGACATGAAATTGGTCAAGGGCCTAAACGAGAAACAAATGGAATGGTATGAATTTAAGAAATATTTCAAGAAACAATACCTATCTAAAAGCTACTATGAAAGGAAAAAAAAAAAATTTACAAGTTAAGACTTGGACAAATGACAATGGAGGACCTTATAAATAAATTCTTGGAATTACTAATGTTTGTACCTTACATCCGAGAGGATAAGGTAAAAATCCAACGATTCTTAAGTTGTCTACCACAGTCCTACATGGACAGAATTGAATTTGACAACCCCAAATCCTTGAGTGAAGTATTCAGGAAAGAATGAGTGTGCTACGATCAGTATAAAGAGTGGGCAGAGTTTCCCAAAGCCTCGAAGGATAAGAAACAAGATCGAATGAACTAGCGGAAGAAGGGATACCAACCAGCTCCTTATTGGAATGCAACAAAAATCTTCCAGAGAAAATATTTTCACTCCAGCCATCCGAATACGCAAGGCAATGGTAAATTAGTAAATCTGGTAATGAAGAAGTTTGGGGACAGCCCCCGTGATCCATTAAAGTGTCAGGAATGTGGAGAACATCATCTAAGGAGGAACTGTCCATGTTTAATTTCAACAAACAGAACTATTGTTCATAACTTGCAGGAAGCCTCGATGGTGGGTGACGTGGGAAGAAGCTTGTATTAGATAAATGAAACCATAGATGGATGGCAAGCTAACCACCAATCCTCTATGGTAGAAATCAAATGTAAAATCAATAACACTCAAATTTCTGTTTTAATTGACCCTGGAGCTACATTAAGTTACATTACTCGTGATGTAGTAGAGTCAAATAAACTTAAGAAATTGAAGCACGCAAAATCATAGATTGTACAGCTAGCAACATGAAGAAAAAGGAAAGTAGTTCACCTTATTTCTAATTTTGAGTTCATCTTAGATGGTCAAAACATTAGAACAAATATGAACATCCTACTACTAGGATCTTATGATATGATTATCAGAATGGATTGGTTGGAAAAGCACAAAGCAGTACTAGATTGTTATACAAAGATGCTTAATTATAAAAATGATTATGGAACTACTAGAACAACCCAAGGTATACCAAAATCTGTATCAATTAGACAAGTTTCAGCGATGCAATTCAAGAAATGTATGAGAAAGGGATGTCAAGTTTATGTCATCCAAGTAACGAATCTGTTAGGAAAAGAAGATAAGCCAAGGTTAGAAGACTTTGTTGTCCTATGTGAATTTAGAGGCATGTTTGTGGATGAGATACCAGAATTACCTCCTAGAAGGGAAATAGAATTTTCCATAAACCTGCTTGTAATGATCCCAAGCCATTATGCAAGGATCATCACTGTTTTGGTGTCTTTTTAAAAACTTTTTCTGAGTGAGGTATTTCGTCAAACACATTGTTGATCTACCTTTTAGATGTGTTTATATGTGTGTCTGCAGCAAATAACAGAAAGAGATAACCATGGAACATACCTCGACCATATGCAATAAGATAGACAAGCCAAAACATCTCAATTCTTCTTTATTCATAAAATAGAGGAACCTGCTACAATGAAGATGTTGATCTGGAATGCTCAACAAATGGCCAAGAAGATAGACAATAGATAAGAGTTGTTACAAAATGCTCCCGCTAATAAAAAAGATGCCTCCAAATGCTGAATAAGAAATGAAGATCAATACAAGCAGATCTGAATGCCAAACTCTCTAGCTGAAGAATGCCACGCTCCAATAGAAGGTTGAAACCCTCAACAACTCGGCACTACTGCCAAAAGTGTCCAATAACCCTAATAAATATGCCAACTGATAGATCGGGTGATGGTAATAACAACCCAGGGGATCAAATCTCCAAGATCCCTCTCAATCTCTGTAGATCTGAAATCCCCCACTAAATGGTGCACCCCACTAGATGACTGAAACCCTAGATAATTCGGCCCCACTGAAGGAGGCCTCCAAATGCTATAAAACTCTCCAAAAATATAGATTGGGACACTGCAAGTCAGTAGGTAAAGTCTTCGGGTCAGATCTGAAGTGTAACCCCTCCAAATGTACTAGATCTGGATCTCAAAAACGCCCTCCTTCTCTTCAATTTTCCCAGTACTCAAGAAATAATATGAGCCATAAAACTATCTCAGAAAGCATTAGATCTGATGTCCAAGGCCCTGCAATGAAAACCCGAGTGATAGAATCCTCAACAGCCCTGCCAATCTCCTACAACGAATCTCTCTCCAAAGATGGTGTGCCCCTCTTGCTGGAATCCCTCAACTAGTGCACCCTCTCTCTATCTGCACATGAAACTGATGTAGAATCCT
>JZKD02S0354109.1:72452-87349 GCA_000966675.3 Picea glauca
TATATATAAACTTGTATATTCCATACAGATCGTTATAAATATATATATAGATATGTATGTATTTAATTATAGTTGACACCTTGCATCGATATAGTTACTTAGACAAAAATGGTGTAACTGTACAAAAAATGCATTTACCTAGAGGTCGATGTCCCAGTATGAATATAGGTGAAACATAATATGCCAACTAGAAATAAAACTATATTTTGCATAGAGAAATATTAAACCTGAGAATCTGAAATTCCTCTTTAGTTTTGTGACAATAATAGATGAGATTTAACAAGCTACACCGATAATATATAGATGTTACAGAAACACAAATTGTTCCATTAAAAAATTTAAGATGAAGAGGATCACCAACGTTATAAGCCACCTGCTAATAGAATATCTAAATGTACTTTTACTTTATCTAAAGTGGAAGATCCAACTGAAAGAATTTAACCATTACTTTAAACGTTAGACAATTTTAAGATGAATATACATAGGACACGAAATTTTGAATTATACTACTCTAAACAACGATAGATGCACATGTATGGAAATACATAAATCTTCACATATGTATACATCTAATTAAGATATGTGGAAATAAAATACAGAATTGTAACCTCATATGCTGATACTTTGATAACTCATTATATTATTCAGTGTTATATCTAATCTCATTACTACTATTCAAATTGAACATATATGTAATAACCACAAGGCTGGTTGAAAAGATATAAAATGACATAAATGATAGATCTAATACACATCGATCTTTTTTCTTCGAAATCAAACATTAGGGATTTGTAACAGAGCCTTCAATTAAATTATAGTCCACGGTAATTAATTCCCAAAGGAGGGTGAGGCCTGAAACGATAAGGATAATTCATTTAAAACAAACTTTTCATTACTTCAAACGGACAGAGTAATCTAGTGCTGAAAACAATGCAAGAATTCATATTAATAACCAGATCAAGCTTTAAGTTTCTGTTGGGAAATCTTTACCCTTTCCAAAACTGATAGGAGACTGAGGAGAATGACATGGAACAAATACATGTAAAGTTGTAGTATCGACTGCTTGAACTCTGGAAGGGTTACTGAAGGCAACTCAAATACCTTTTGTGCCAAATACAGATGATTATTCACAAATCTTTGTGTAGACGAAAATGCCTAGAAGAATCACCATACAAAAATTAGAATATTATATTCAAGGAAAAACTAGAGGAAAGCATGGATAGAGTGATAAAATAAAATAAAAAAATAATGCCCGAACATTACTTAGCTTCATATTTTAGCTCACATGAATCCCTCCCTGTTTGATCTCCATCTGGACAGATGCTCAAGGATGAGGATGGATGGGGGAAACAACTCCCTAATGGGTACCCTCACATCAAATAGGACCCATCATCAGTGTTATGTATCAATCCAAAAAAAAAAGGATTTAAAACAATACAACATAATCTTTACACAACATTCATGAATAAGGAAATAGAGCAAGCAACTATACTAAATTCCTTTATACATAGACAACATATACTAGTTTGAGCAGTGTGAGCCTTGGTATTTCTTTTATACCAAAAGTAGATCTAACTATCGAGCTTAGGCTACCTTTTAAATGAATAATCATGCTGTGTTTGACATCTGAAACATATTTTCCCCATGCAGGACAAAGGACACTTAATAGTCGAGTTATAGATCCACTAGTAATAATTACAAGGGCTATATTATTAATTCAACGATTGACATAGGAAACCCTGACCACTGGACTGAAATGATAGGGATAGATAAAATGACGAATAGCATATAAGAAATTGCAAGGGACTTCATTGGTACTATAAATTATCTTAGTATGCCCTTCAATCCCACACTGCACAACCAATGGAGACCAAACATAAATAAGATAAATTATTTCAATGCTGCCCTTCCTCGGATAAACGAGAGATGAATTACTACAACCTAATGAGTGTTGAGCGTATACAATAAGACAACAAAGAGGACCATGACTATAACTAAATAAAGGTAAGCCAAAGACCCCGTACGTATGACCTCTTTCTGTTATCCGATCCATACTGTCAAGAAAACTTTATGGAAAAAAACTCCATAACTAGAAGGATTTTTATATTACAGGGGGTCATGAAATGAATAACAATATTCTCTTACCTTATTAAGTGGATTCCCCATGGCAGAGGTCTGCCAAAATGTTTGGTTCTAGCACGAGTCAACAACTCAAGTATTGAATAGTTATAGAGAAGGGTGGATAGCTTGACAATTGTCATAGGGGACACACAGATCCTGTGTCAAGAAGGAAAATGAAAATGGTAGACCTCGCACCCATCTTCTAGTGTATTGACACTTAATACCATTCCATAAAACCCAGTACTATAACTAGGGAAAGGTGGTGAGATATCAGAGGGATGCATTAAAATCGCGATAATCCCAAGGGGTTTTTCTTAGAACGCCTTAAACACTCTGGCAAGAGGGCCTTTACACCTTCTCGCCCGTATGAAAAGTTGATTCCACCTCAATCCTCGAAAAATGGAATTGACAAACAATTCAAACTATTGTTCTAGTTTAGTTAGGGTTCATGTACTCCTCGAAATTCCACTAAGGAAGGGGAAAGCCCTTTTTACCAAATTTAATTCAAATGGAACGATAGTTATCCCAACAGGGGTGAGGTGGGAATTGGTCCTTAACTACCATCTCCATGTCTGATTTTCACACATATTGGGATCATGTTGATAGTAAATAATTCATTAAGTTATCTTCCATCCATATCCAAATAAGTATAATGACCACTCCATAATTTATGAAGGGTCATTTCTAGTACTCAGTTCACAGTAGGCCTCGCTGGCGCAAATTATTTGGCAATAGCCTTAAGTAGATCTAGGTTATGGCATCAAATGTCTTATGGCGCAACAGATTTGTAATGGTTATGTTATATATGCAGAACATTGTACAAATATTTGGTGGTGCAACGTATTTTGGCAATAGTTTATATAGGTATATAAACTGTTGTGTAAACACTGAGGATATTATATGTATAGTCTGCTAAGGACAGGAGTATAGACCATGTGGTTAGAATAGACACACTCATATTATTGAAGGAGTCGAGAATGTCAAGAAAGGGGTGAAGTTTTATAAATTCACTTATAAAATATCTTTGGTAAGTATTAATGTGGAAGGAAGAAGTGATAAATCTCCTAATAGAAATATTTTTTTTTGTGGTAATTGAAGGTACATTACAATTTTAGTCTTTGTTATGCATTTTCTTCAATGTTGTGTATGTGTATGATTTCATGGTGAATGTATGAAGTCTATGGGAGGAAGAGTATGATTTTCAATTTTTTTTCATTCTGAGAACTCCGGCAAGGAGTGAAGTCAAGGTCGCACAAAGTATGCATTGACAGGTTTTGAGTTTTGCCTCAGAAAAGATCAAGAGAGATATCGTTGTTCTCATACCAACATAAGTCTCAGTATAGCAGATAGTCATGTAAGGAGTGTGCAGGCAGGTTGAAGTCTTATACTTTTTCGAGCCAAGTGAGGGGTTGAAGGATTTCTGTTGCAAGGAGTGAAACAAAGAAGAAGACGTCAGATAAACATAGGTTATCATGAGTGCCACAAGGAGTGCACACAAAGAACCCATGAAATTATTGTGTTTGTAGCAGAAGCCTAGCTCAGAAGGGATAGAGACTTTGAGGGATTCGAAGAAAAGTAGAGGGTTGAAGTCACATCGTAGAGGTTGACCCTAGAATAATTGACACCAAGTCATTTTTCTTGGAGATATTGAAAATATGAAACAAACGGTGGAACTTCTCAGAGGGAGGAATACAAAAATTCCATGAGTTGTTGGATCTAGTAGATCAACGGAAACGATAAGGCTGATAATCTTTTAGTTCTCACAATCCTAGGAGGATTAGTATCCATTGGATCTAGATCAGCGGGAGTCATTCATCTCTTGATTTTGGATCTCGACATTTCGGGAGTCGAGAGTTGGGCCAGTTGGCTGGTGTTACACAAACAGTCTCGACATCACGAAACATGAAGTCACGATGCGATCGTGGTTGTCAATCGAGGAGGAGTCACAAGACCGTGATATCTAGTCTTGGGGAGAGGTCCCACATTGGGTTTTTGGGTTTCATGGATGTGGAGTGTTGGGGTTTTATCATGCCAACACCCCGAAAATCCTGATTCGCAAAATACCTTTTCGGGTAAAGGTATTTCGTGCGTAGTGATTGTTTGCACAGGCGTAGCTCCTAACAAGGACTTGTGGATTACAAGTCTGAATATTCTACTTGGGAATTGAGGTGCCATTTCATCACAAGGGGGGATTAAGAATGATCCTTAGACCAAGAGGTCAAGAAGAACCTGTTGAGGTAGGGGTGTTGCATCATGTGGTATCAAAGCTTACAATAATTGTTTTTTGTGAGCCAGGGAAACAGAAGGAAAGTTTTTATTTGAATTCAGTGTGGAAAAAATTTGAACAATGCCACCCAAAAGACGTCAAGACAGACCAGTGCCTCATCCAGCCATGGAAAGGGAAATCCTAAAACTTTGTGCTCAATTATATGCTATGGAGACGACACATAGACGAGCCACTGATACAAGAGATGTCAGTGAAGCCGAAAGTGAAAATGTGGCAAGACCCAAAGAAGATGTTGTAGTCAAAGATGTGGCATAAGAATGTCTATTTTGAGTTGTTGCAAGAATAGGGGCCAGAGAAAAAATGGACATCCCGACTTATGAAGGAAACTTAGACGTTGAGGAGCTGCTAGATTGTCTTAGAGATCTAGATAAATACTTCGACTATGAAGATATCAAAGAAGATAAGAAGGTTAAACATGATGTCACTATACCGAAAGGGCATGATGCACTATGGTGGGATTAACTGGAGGCTGACAGATGTTCCAAATGCAAAAAATGAATCAAAAGATGGGATATGATGGTATAAAAAATGAAATCCAAGTTTGTACCCAAGGACTATCAAATTAATTTGTTTCAAAGCATGCAAAATTTGAGATAGAGGGGGATGACAGTGAAGGAATACACTGAATATTTTTACAGACTCAACATCAGAGCAAGTCATCATGAGAGTGATGATGAAAAGGTCGTCAAATGTATGAATGGTCTGAGATATGAAATTCAATATGAGATGATCAAGGTGAAAATTAAAAAATGTGGAATATTCTTATCAAATTGCTTCTAAGGCAGAAAACAAATTGGTCCAAAAGAAAGGTCAAGGGGCAGAGGTAGAAGTCAAGGTAGAGGCAAAGAAATTTCCCAGGATAGGGTACACAATCCCAAGGATGAAGAAAATAAACCTCATAACCACCTAGAAAGGGGAGGAAGTTGACAGGCAAGACAGTATGCCGATAAGAACACTCTTCCACGAGCAAGACGAAGAGGCAGAGGCACAAGAGGCGAAATAAAGTGTTTTGTCTATGGAAAGATTAGACACAAATATTTTGAATGTCCTGATAGAAAAATAAATGGGGGAAGAGAAGCTCACATTTCAGAAGCACAAAGGTGAAATGTTGAGGAAGAATATGCAGAAGGCGAAAGACCCTTAATGATGAAAAAAATTATCTTGAAACCAGAGAAGGAGGTGGAGAATCCAGTCCAAAGGAACATTTTTTTTAGAATTGCTTGCAATACCAAGGATAGATTTTAGTAAGAAAATTCAAGTAAGATGTGACGCAATTGGATTTGTGGTTGGAGTAGTCTTGAGTCAAGACAATAGACCGATTGCATATTTTAGTGAGAAGATGAATGAATCAAATATGAAATATTCCACGTATGATAAAGAGTTTTATGTAGTCATACAAGCACTGAATAAATGGAGGCACTACTTAGTTCAGAAAGAGTTTGTCTTGTATAGTGAAAACCATGATTTACAATTCATAACTCGACAGGAGAAATTGAACCAGAAACATGCAAAATGGGTTCAATTTATGCATAATTTTAGTTTTGTTATAAAGTACATTTTTGGAATTGCTAACAAGGTTGTTGATGCATTGAGCAGGAAATGTTTGATTCTGCAGGAGTTTCATGTGAGGCCATTAGGTTTTGATAGCCTTAAGTATATCTATATAAATGATTCAGATTTTAAGGATGCTTATGAAGAATCCAAGAATCTTGTTTTAAGAGACAGAATCCAGTGGATTCAATATATGGTTTAGGATGGATTGTCATCCAGAGAAAATCAGTTGTGTATCCCGAAGGGTTCTATGAGAGAGAATATTCTAAAGGAGAAACATAGTGAAGGATTGGCTGGACATTTCATCCATGACAAATCCTTCATGAAACTGAACAATTTATATTATTGGCCAGGGATGAGGACAAATGTTAGGAAATTTTTAAACAAGTGTTGAATTTGCCAGGACAAAAAGGGGAAAAGACAGAATACAAGATTCTATCAACTATTGTCAGTACTAGAGAGGCCATGGGATGCGGTAAGCATGGATTTTGTGTTAGGATTGCAAAGGACACAAAGAGGTTGTGATTCCATATTTGTGGTAGTCGACAGATTTTCCAAAATGTCACATTTCATTCCATGTCAGAAAACTAGTGATGCAACACACATTGCAAACCTGTTTTTCAATGAAGTTGTTTGACTTCATGGCTTACCCAAGAGTATTGTTTCAGATCGAGATACCAAATTTGATGGTAATTTCTAGAGGACACTATGGAATAAGTTGGGGACAGACTTATCTTTTAGCCCAACATATCACCCTCAGATGGATGGACAGACTGAGGTAGTAAATTGAAGTCTGGGAAACTTGTTGAGAATCTTGGTAATTGAACACCATACAGAGTGGGATCAAATTCTTATGCAAGTAGAATTTTCATATAATGACTCACCTAACCAGAGCATAGGACATATCCCATTCTATATAATGTATGGGATGTAGCTGAGAGGAGTATCCGAGTTGAGGGACTTAGAGCAGCATGAGTTCAAAAGTGCTGGAGTCGAGGATTTTGCAGCAGAGATGCAAGAGATCCACAATAATATTAAAGAGTGGTTGCAGTGTTCTAACCAGGAGTATAAGCATAGAGCATATCAAAATAGAAGAGAAATTCAGTTCGAAGTGGGAGAATTAGTCTTAGCACACCTAAGAAGATAAAGGTCCTCAAGGGGAATGTATAATAAACTGAAGATGAAAAAGATAGGGTCGTGTAGAATCATAAGGAAATTTGGAGAAATGCTTATGAGATCGAGTTACTAGATGATGTGGACATATCACCCATATTCAATGTGGCAGATCTATATCCTTACAAAATAGATGAATCCATAGGAGAATGAAATCAGAAAGAAATTAAATGGGTTAAACAACTGCCTATAGCTAAAAATTTACAGATGGAAACGGTCATTAATCAGAGAATTAGCAAAAAGACCTAGTGAAAGACATATTTTGAGTATTTGATCAAATGGAAGGGACGCCCGATTGAAGATGCTAGTTGGGAAAGCAAAGAAAAGATCCAAAAACATGGACAGATGATGCAGGAGCTCATGAAAAGGAGTTCATGAATTTTTCAGCCAGAGGAGTATAATGAAGGAGCATCATAAGCAAGCCGTCAAAGAAAGCGCAAGAGAGGAGGATAGTTGGAAAAACACCAACGCAGATTTTGATAATTTTTTGAATTTGAAAGGATAAAAAACTAATGTAATATCTTGAAAGGATGTGTTTGCATTTACTTTTTGAGTTGTAAGGCAGATCTTGAGCGGTTTCTCTCATCTCTTTGTTGGAGGAATTTATTGTAATGAATGTAAAGTAGTTGTAGACTTTAAATTTGATTATATAGATAGAGATGTAGGAGGTAAAACTCTAGAAAGATCCCTCATATGTATTGTAATGGATGATTATTCTCATTGTAAGAATTAGAGAGTTGTAGAGACGAAGAGAAGAGAAGATATTGTTGAATTGGTGTGCACAGATAGTTGTTGCTATTGAACCCATGTACATATGCACTTGGATTAATATAAGGAAGATTTGATCCAATTTCATGGTGTCTTTGTGAATTTTGTTTACATCTGTTGAATGGCATATTTAAAGTCTTTGTTATGCATTTGTTTCAATGTTGTGTATGTGTATGGTTTCATGTCGAATGTATGAATTCTATGGTAGGAAGAGTATGAGTTTCAATTGTTTCTCATCCTGAGAATTCCTCCAAGGAGTGTAGTGAAGGTCGCGCAAAGTGTGCCTTGACAAGTTCTTAGTTTTACCTCAGAAAATCTCAAGAGAGATACCTTTGTTCTCATACCATCATAAGTGTGAGTATAACAGAGAGTCGTGCAAGGAGTGCACAGGAAGGTTGAAGTATTATAATTTTCTGACCCAGGTGAGGGGTTGAAGGATTTTTGTTGCAAGGAATGCACAAAAGAGGAACAAGTCAGATAACCAAAGGTTATCATGAGTGCCACAAGGAGTGTGTGAAAAAAACCCCTGGAATTCCTGAGTTTAATCCTAGCTCAGAAAGGATAGAGACTTCGAGGGATTCGAATAAAAGTAGAGGGTTGAAGTAACCTTCCAGAGGTTGACTCGAGAAGAATTGACACCATGTCATTTGTCTTGGAGATATTGAAAATATGAAACGGACGGTGGAAATTCTTGGAGGGAGGATTAGTATTCGTTGGATCTGGATCAATGGGAGTCATTTATCTCTTGATTTCGGATCTCATCATTTTGGGAGTTGAGAGTTGGAGCAGTTGGTTGGTTTTACACAAAGAGTCTTGACATCATGGAACGTGAATTTGTGACATGATTGTGGTCATTGATCGAGGAGGAGGCACAAGACCATCAAATCTAGTCCTGGGGAGAGGTCCCACATTGGGTTTCGGGGTTTCCTGGATGTAGAGTGTTGGGTTTGTATCACGCCAACACCCTCAAAATCGTGATTCACGAAATACCTTTTTGGGTAAAGGTTGTGGTCACGTTGGTTGGTTGCGTGGGTAAGATTTCATTCCTAATTCTTGTTTTCATAGGCATAGCTCCTAAGAAGGACCTGTGGATTACAACTGTGAAGATTACAGTTGTGAATCGAAGATCCATTTCGGCTCAAGAGGAGATTAATAATTATCCTTAGACCGGGAGGTCAAGGAGACCTGCTGAGGTAGGGGTGTTGCATCACATTTTTCATGCACTAATTTGTTATGACAATTTACGAGATCATTCAACATGTACAACTAGCATCCTAAATTAAGTTTTCCACCAAATTCTCATTGTTTTAGCTAGAATGCCTTGTGATTGTAATTCTCCACCTATGCTTACCATCTCGAGATGATATTTACTTGGTGCTTCTCTTGAGGATGTACATGCGTAGGGTCCTTGTTTTTCCAGGTGTCAGGTTTTTGGGTTGAAACCATAACCTCCTCTGACTTTTCCTAGGTTTGGCTCATTTCGAAAGTCATGATTTTAATTCTCACCTCTACACTTTCTCTGTGAGGTTGAGTCTCTTCACTGTCTGAATGAATGGAGATGTCGGGTCGCTTTTGGTTGCAACGTCAAAAACATGGTAAGGTTTAGTGACTCCTTCTCTTGTTTATTTTCCTTGTAATTCATCTCTAGTCGAGTTCTTAGCTTGTGGTGGTGGTAAATTTTAGGTCCTCACCTATTTCTTTGCAACATTTTCCATGGCATAACACTTTGTTGTTTAATCTTGTTGAAATAAGTTTATAGTTTATGCTCTCATTGCAATATACTTTCTCTTCCAGTTTGTTCCTAGTGGAAGGGTCTTACCCTTAGACACGTTGTTCTTTGGAACTTGATTGTTCAAATATCCTATATAGTTTGACTATGAGATTCGAGCCTAGCTAGGACTCAAGTTAAAATAGAAAAGTTGGTTTTGTATGGAGTTGTTTTCCTACCCATTTTCTTTTGTAATAATGTTTTTTTTTATAAACATTGATAACGTTTCTCTCGGGTAATTAAACTAATGATGGGCCCTGTGTATTTTTTTCCGAGGGTACCCATCACCCTTTCGTCTCCTTTTAAATTCAAAGTAGTTTGATGAGATGGACGAAGATACTGGCTTATTCGGTAAACCCACGATAAGTTGATTCTTCAGTTGTGTAATTACTTCAATTGTTTTTCAAATGGATTTAAACTACATCCTAACTTGTGTTACTATTTTAATGTACATGTATTATGGAATCTGGTACCGTGGAGATGTCGAAATACCTTTTCCCATAAAGGTATTTAGGTTCTAACTTTTACTTCCTTCAAGTTTGGTATTGTATTGTAGGATATTTCTGAGTAAAATTTGTAATATCATTTACAAAAGTGTGTTGTTTACACATATTCATACTTGTAATACCCTAGTTATTGTTTCATTTATATACCATCATTATTTTGGTTATGTTTATATTTACGGTATTTCCCTTGTGGAATATACACGATTATTTTATTGGTTTCCTTCCGAGTATATGTTACTACGTTTTCATCAATTGTAATGATCCCTTGTGATTTCATGCATGAGGCATTTCATTAGATCTCTGCAATGAAATCCTTTATCATTCATGCAGGGTTCAATTTTGTTTAAATTTGAAGTATGGAACTATTTACCTTTTCTCATATTTATAGATATAGTGCAATTTCATATGATGTTGATTTTGTAACACTCCTCTTGATACGATTACATGCATATTGGAAAATATCGTCTCTGCAACTTTCTCCCTTTATGAATAATGTAAACTTTAAATGTTGCTCCAATTTCTCTTGTTCAGATTCATCCACAATGTAAAATATAGTCTGTATACTTTGTTTCCCTTCCTGGATATCATGCATAATGAAATTGTAAATCCTTATAGCAATTTTCCCTCTCGGGTATATGCATAATGTAATATGTTAGAACTATTTTATGTTAGTTGTATGCATTCTATATATTGAAACTTGTCTTATCTCCCTTGCAAACCTCTTATAAGGATAGACTCAGTTTTATTGAGTGGTTTATACCTACAAGTTTTATTTCTTTGATAGAGATATTATAACTCTCTTCAAAATATCGAATCTAAATAGCTATTTCTTTCTTCCATAGGTTTCCTACTTAAAACTAATGATATTTATTGATCATTTTTCGATAATGCACTTACTTATGTACAATTTATTTATGCTAATAAATCATAAACAATAATGCATAATAAAAACATATTAAGATCAAACAAAAGCATAACAAGAATAAAACCTCGAAGTTTGGGGAAACGACACGTTGAAGTCCATGCTCCTTGCAACCTTATACTAGAGTCTTTGTTACCTCTTTCACCCTCGAGTTGAGTTTGGAATCCAAGGGGATGGATATGTGGTTTCCTGTATAATTCAGATCTCCAATGTTGTAAGGAATCTTTGTAGAGTTTTTACTATGTCAAATAGTTTATTGCATAGCTTTTATCTAGCTATCCAATTTGTCTCCCTTGAGAATGGTGTCCCATTCCTTTGTCATGACTTATTTTATTTTTCCTAGGACTTGTGACACTTTTATTGAGCCTCCTACTCATTGATCACCTACCAGTTTCAACCGTACACCTATTCACAGATTCTCCTATAAATATGGAATGTCTCATTTTGAAGTTAAGTTAACTCCACTACTTGTCTCAATTCTGTTTCGACTTGGCCAACCCATTTGGATTCCTATCTCCCTCTTTTAAAAGATTCTTCAACATGTCCCCATTTTTGCACATGTGTTTATTTCATAAAAAGAATATGGTCTTACAATTCAATTTTTTCCACTAGACCAATTTGTCTTTTTTTTTGAAAAGATAATTAAAATTCTAAAAAAAAATAATAGAAATAATAATTAAAATCCAAGTTGTGGGATATCACATACACGCCCCCTTAGAACTTATCACAGTCCTCGATGATAACTAATTTTCATCAATACCATTTTGGAACAAAAATGGATATGATTCCCATATATTACCTTCCATTTCCCAAGTAGCCTTTCTAGGACTAAGGTGCTTCCGTTTAACCTTTACTTGTCCTACAACTTGATTCCAGAGTGTAAGTTCCTTTTTTTCAAGAATATGATTCAACCCTACTTAGAACTCATCCATGGGTTCAACCTGTATCATTTTCCAATCAAGAACGTGAGTAGCATCATGTATATACATTTTCAATAGTGAAACGTGAAACACATCATGTACTTTTACCCTAGCGCGAAGTGAAATTTGATAAGATACTAGTCTTATTCGAGCAAGTATCTCGAATGGGCCATAATATCTAGGTGCTAACTTAGTATACCTACCCAGTCATAAATAACTCTTTTTAGGTTTAACTCTAACATACACATGATCTCCAGCATTGAACTCTCTTGGAGTCCTTTTTGCATGAGAAGAACATTTTTTCATGTTCTGAGCTACTTTTAGGTTCTGTTGTACCTGTTTCACTATTAGTTCCATGTCTTTTAACATCTTCAGTTCTATCATCAATCGATTTATAGGGTTACTCCATGAAACAAGTGTATTACATTTTCTTCCGTATAAAATTTCAAAATGACTAAGTTTTGTTGAATCTTGATAATGATTATTATAAGAAAATTCAACTAAGTACAAATATTCTTCCCATTTACCACGTCTATCCATAACTAACATTCTAAGAATGTCTTCAAGGATTTGGATAATTATTTCAGTTTTTTTATCCATTTGCGGATGATAAGCAGTATTGAAATTCAATTGGATATCTAACCCTTTAAATAAATCCTTCTAAAAATTATCCGTAAACTTAACATCTTTATTAGATATTATAACTTTAGGAATTCCATGTAACCTAAATATTTTCTTCATGAATGTTTTTTCTGTATATTAACAGTCTTGTAGGTTGATTTAGACAATATAAAGTGTGTTTCCTTACATAGTTTATCCACTACAACCATAATTAAGTCATTTTGTTTACTACTTCTAGGTTGTCCGGTAATAAAATCCATACTTATTACTTCCTATTTCCATTCTGAAATCGGTAAAGGATGTAGTAGTCCATTCAGGTGTTGGTGTTCATCCTTAACTTGATGACACTCTAAACACCTAGCTAGATATTGAGTGGATTCACCTTTCATGTTTGGCCAATAGAATTCTTTTCTCAACATAGTAATCAATTTCTCATAACATGGATGTCCAAAATATGGTTTCTTATCTAATTTATCTAGAATTAACAACTTGATTTCATTAGATTTTGGTACATATAATCTGTTTTTATACATTCACAATCAACTTTTTGAGTATCTAAAGTCTAATTCTTCAATTCCTGTTGAACTAACATAAATCTTTAACTTGATATTTTGATATTATGGGTCTTTTTAGGTTGTTATTCTTACCCTTTCTTCTAAATCTGTCTCATAATTACTTCTAGTAACTACATTGATCAATTTTGCATGTCTACTTAATGCATCTGCCACGTTATTTTATTTTCCCTTTATGTGTTTCATTTCAAAATAATTCTCTCTTAAGAAGGCTAACCACCTTTCTTGGCAATCATTTAAATTTTGTTTATCAAACAGACATTTACGAGCGATGTTATCTATTAACAATAAAAAAAATTGCCCTACCAAATAGTGCTGCCACATGTTTAATGCATGTATTATTGTAGCCAATTATCATTCATGAGTTACATAATTTTCTTCGTGTTTATTTAATTTCCAAGATTCATACACTATTACATGATTTTATTGCATTAACACACCGCCAAGCCCTTTGCAACATGCTATTAGAAAAACAAGACCATGGAGAAATAAAATAAAACAAATGCAGAAACAAAACATAGAAGATACACAATACAAGTGAAAAACATATTTACGTGGTTCACCCAATGTGGGCTACGTCCACCAGAGAAATTGCCAAGTCCTTTGTTTATTATTATCCAACAAAATGAAGGGATACAACCTACAAAAAAACCTGTTGTAACTTCCTCTTCTTTCTTTCATAGTCTCCTCTCTTAGAATACAATACTTGCCAACATACATAGCCGCAATACATTTCCCTCATAAAAGAGGGTTGCCTTATAGGGTAAAAAACACTAACATAATGTCTATCGTTAGATCTGTGACCTTATAATGAACGGTCCAGATTTACAATGAAATTACAATATACTTTTACAAGGAAATTTTGTCGTCAGGGGCTTCACCCCTGAACCCCCGCTGGGGGCTTGCTTTCCCGCAGACCCCCTAGCTGGGGGGATAGCCCCCTCGGACCCCGCAGAGGGGGTACCCCCACTCTACACTCCCCTGCGTGGAAAAGTGTACATACTTCTAGGGTGTAAATACTTCATGGGGTATACACATGGCTGAAAGTAAAAGACCTCTAAGTCAAGAAGATAATCAGGCTCCACAACCAACAATCTCTCACTTGGAGACTGATCTCAACAACTCCACCGCTGTTGTATATGCTAGATTCTGAACCTTCTTAGACCAACTGAAACTGAGCAAGAACTCAGTTTCTCCCTGGTTACTCCCTTTGTTAACATGTCTGCATGATTCTGTCTAGTGTGTATCTTTTCTAGCTTCAATTGTCCATCTTCCAAGGCGGATCGTATAAAGTGGTACCTCAATTGTATATGCTTAGTCTTCGAATGGAAGGTTGAGTTCTTTGAAAGTTGAATGGCACTCTGACTATCACAGTACAACCTGTTATTCTCCTGCTTCTTTCCCAATTCCTCCATAAACCTTTATAACCAAATCATCTCTTTACTAGCCTCTGTAGCAGAAACATACTCTGCCTCTGTTGTTTAAAGTGCAACAACCTTTTGCAGTTTCAAAATCCAACTTATTGTTGTTCCACCTATAGTAAAAACATACCATGTGGTGCTCCTCATGTTGCCTTTATCACCTACCATATCTGAATCAACATATCCCTATAGAAAAGTGTTTGAACCTCCAAAACATAATGCATGTGTAGTAGTACCTCTCAAATACCTGAGAATCCACTTTACTAC
>JZKD02S0354109.1:87359-114350 GCA_000966675.3 Picea glauca
AGCTTCCTTAAAAACATCTTCTAGGTCACTTGACCCACTTTCCTTATTTTAGGGTTGGGTCCACTTCTAATTTCTCCATTAAATTTATCATTGAAATAATTTATTTTGTATTCACATTGAATTATAATACACTGATCACTTCACTTTATTATTTACCTTTTAAAATATCTTAAACCTCTTTCACTACTTTGACCTTTTGGGGCTTCTAGATGACATATGAGGGTCCTCCAACTTCATAAGGCCATAACTCTCAAACCGTGAGGATTTATGTGACATTCTACATACCACCTAAAATGGAATGACATGTACTATCCATATAGAATAGTATTATCTGAAAATATATCATAACTCATACCGTTACCCATCAAACAAACTTGGGTCCATTACCCAAACCTAGGGTCTCCAACTTCTCATGGCCATAACTCTCTAACGGTGAGGAATTATGTGACGTTCCACATACCACTGAAAATGACATGACAAGAACTATCCATATAGGATATTTTCCCTGACAAATTCACTTTCGTTCATCTCATTATTACACAATTAAGCATGGTTTCTCTTACTCCACAAAGCGTCTTCTCGTGAGGTATTTCACCATAAGGGGACCACGTTGGAGTTCATCCATATTTACTTCTTATCAACCATGACAAAACAATAATCAGTCATATGTACATCAAACAATATTGGGTCCATTACCCAAACCTCTGTGTTAAAGGGCTTTCTTCAAGGGTTGACATCAATGACAACCAACCTTAATTAACAGGTATTGCTCCAGGTATTAAGTCTATGTAGAAATCTATTTATATTTTAGGAGGTAGTCCAAAAATATCTTTGAATACATCCTGAAATTCATGTAATAATAAAAAGTTATTTATCTCATTTTTACTTTCCTCTTTTTCATTATAATTTATATGTACAACAAGTATTTTACACCCTTTCTGATGCATATTTTAACTTGATCAATTGGTATTTCTCTAATATTAACATGTATTGACACTCCTTTAATATTTATAATGTTATCCCTCTCATCTATACATGTAAAATGATTTATTGTAACAATATAATACCACCTTAAACTTTTTCATCCAATCCATATTGATTAACACATCATAAGTTCCTACAGGTAATATGTTTAAGTCTATCTACATTCTTAATTCTTTCATACCAAGTTCATAGTTCTTATCAACATCTCTAATTCTTCTTTTAGTTCTTGTAGCGAATTATACTAACCAAGACTTTACAAACTTTTATTTATGTAGTTTACATATTTCTACAACCCTTGGTGAAATATAACTTAAACTATCATCTGGATCACTGAAAAAAATAATTGGTTATTTATGTATCATATCTTCAATTTCTACCATTGAAGTTTGATGATCTACCCGTCTATTTTCCAAGGTTGCACTGAATTTTTGTGCAGAATTTTCCAACTCACCAACTTTAGTTGGTTCTTGTATTGTTTGCACATTGTTATTTCCCTTCTTCTTGAGAGGACAATCTTCATAGTAATGAGGACCACTGCATTCCCAACATTTTATTGTCTATTTTTGGGTAGTTTCTTTATTGAATAAGGTTGGTTGCTTGTTTCCCTTATTTTTAGGATGATTGAAAGGCTTACTTATTCTGAACTTATTACCTCCCTAAAATATCTTATCAACATTTATATTAAAGTAAGGTGAAATCATGAAGATGGGTTACAGTTTTACTTGTTTTATGAGAAACAAAACTATATTATTACAAGTTCTTCAACTTCTGGCATACAAAAGTTTTTTTTTTTATTTAGAATTTCACTTTACAGTAAAAACAAAACTTGTGAAGAATTTTGTTAGCTTTCCAATGACTATTTTTCAATTTTTTTTATCACGATTTGATACATCAATTTGACAATTGTTTAATAGTATGTTATTTAAACATGAAAGGAATGGTAATGAGTAATGTTTTCCTACAACAATGTATCTATTATTAAACTTATGTTTTAAAGAAACAAAATATACTGCAACAATCTACAAAGACTCTATTTTATTATGACTATAATTTTGAATCTAACGGATGGATATTATAATTTCTAGAAATTTTTTAAGTTGACCAAGCTGAAAACATTGCAGAATTTAAACACATGTTTTTCTACACCTTGTATCTATCTTAACTTTTACTCAAAACTAAAATATAAATATACCCCTTTTAAAAGAACAATTTAAGGATTATGAATATATCTTTTTCTAAATTTTTCACTGTATAGTTTTAGAGATACCGATATTTCATTTCACTAAATCATAATGTCTGCTGAAAATATTATGTAGTGACGTTAAAAAAAAAAGAAAAATTAGATCAAAATAAAGAAAATAAAAACAAATTATAGGAATTGAAAGTAGATTCAATTTTGGAAACGTTGCTGTCATTTTCGAAACCAAATTCTCAGTATTTGCAGGATTCCACAACCACTGAAGCTCATGTAATCTTGGGGAAATTCTCTAGTTTTTGTTTTCAGTCCCAATTTCATGTTTTCAGCCGAAACCTAGTTTTTAACGAAATACGTTAAAAATAAACGTTTCGGCCAAAATATGATTACCACAGGAAAATAATTCATGTAAAAAACATTGTACACAAATTTCGACGGCGCCGTCAGGGCTTCGTTCAATTTGATGTGCAAATTTTCAGCCGAAAAAATTCCTAGAAACATTTTTTCGGCCAAAAAATTGTTGCTATGAATTTTTGAGACCCGATTTTCATGAAAGTGTTACCCATATTCATGATTTTACCTAGTAATATCAACATTTCTTCTTATGGTCAAACCTTTCAACCTTTTTCCCATGCTTATTGTAAGAATTATCATTTCTATTCTTATACTGCTCCAAATAGAGTTTTCCTTTCCTCATGGTTTCTTCAAGGTTTTTGGGTTATCAAACTCAATTCGATATTTATAAGAACTTGATAAACAACTTAAGAATCATTGAATCTTTGGTTTTTCATCCACTATATATGGTACATAATGCAACAAACTCAGAAACTTACTACATAAATATTTCATAGTAAGATTTCTAAGTTTCAGTTCATAGAACTCCTTGGATTTTCCCTCATAATATTGTTTATATAGATATTGTTTCTTGAAATATCTCTTTAAGGTTTTCCAGGTCATTTCTGTTTCCTTAATAATTTTCACTCTTTTTATATATTTCCACTATATGTCTATTTTTTCTGTTAGATTGTAAATATCCAGACGAGATTTAAGCTCACTTGAATAGTATTAAATTTGAAAATATTTATGCATACGAGAGAGCCAAGCCTTTGCTTCTTCACCAGTCGTGATTCCCCATTGAAGTTTGTTGGTTTAATATTCTTAAATTCTCCCATGACATCATCATGTTGTTTAGGTTTCTTTTTGGTTCTTTGTTTGGGACTAGAACTAATTTCAATAGACATTTGTATTTCCTCTATATCCTTGTATACTCACTTTGTTTCATATTCAAGATACTCCAAAATTTCTTGCTTTCTTCTTTGGTTGGGCTATCTTAGAATTGATGGAATTATGTAATTTATTTTATCAACATTTTGATTACATAATTTCTCTATCAAAATTGCATTTAGATCCTTTTGAGTCTTTAGAATCTATTTGTTGTCTTCTCTTAGGGTTTTCAGGTATTCTCTCACATCTGTTACTATCTTTATAATTTATAAATTCCCGTAATTATTCATATCCACACAGATATGTCATTCACCTACATTCCCTTGTTCAGTATTCTCTTGATGATATTCTTCTCCTTGAGCCTCAGGTACTTATGTCATTTTCCTGCAAAATAAATTTATTTTTCTTCGTGGAGGTAAGAATAAAAATAAAAGAATTTTTCATGTAAGGTTTTTTCTTTTATAAATCCCATAAAAAGGACAAGTGTTGTAACCTACATCTTTGATACCATTCTGTCACAAACCTAAAATTCCAAAAAAAAAAAAATATTATTAAACTATTTATCCAACCATAACATTCTTACCCCACTCCATATTTTTTCGCCACTTAAGTTGTATTTATTTAATATTGAATTGTGAGTTGAGCATCTCCATACTTAAAAAACATTTTCTAGGTTATCCTAAGATTCATTCCATAAGACATATCAATTTTATAACCTAAGTACATAGATGCTAAGTCTCTACATTCTAATGTTACTCTTATTTGATTTTCAAGACAAGTTGATGCTATATATATATAGGTCTTATCATGTTTAATTGTAAACCCTCCATACGGTTATGTTTTGTATGATGTACTAGTTCTTTGATATCAAAATGTTTGTATTACATGTTTCCTTACTAATCGACCTCATATGATTTATCACCATGGTAATATTGTCGTTTCATACCTTTCTTTTTACATGTATTAAGTTTGGTTTTATTTGCTTGTTGATGCTTAATGCATGTCATAAATATGATATTTGATATGTGTTATTACTAACTTGGTAGTATTAGAAAGTGGTTAACATTTTTCATGCACCGAGTTATAAAATTTTATGAGGTCATTCAACTTCTACAAGTACCATCCTTAATTAAATTTTCCACCAAATTCTCATCATTTTATCTAGCATGCCCTGGGATTTGCATACACCACCTTTGGTTACCATCTGAAGATGAGACTTACTTGGTGTTTGTATAAATTATGTACATGCATAGGGTCCTTGTTGTTCCAAGTGATAGGTTTTTGGGTTGAAACTATAACCTCTTCCAACCTTTCCCAAGTTTGGCTCATTTCAGAAATCATGGTTTTGATTCTTGGCTCTGCATTTTCTTTGTGAGGTTGAGTGTCTTCACTGTTTGAGTGCATGACGATCTTGGGTTGCTTCTAGTTGCAATGTCACAAATATGGTAAGGTTTAGTAACTCCTTCTCTTATTTATTTTCTCTATAAATCATGTTCAGTTGAGTCCTTAGCTCATGGTGGCGGTAAATATTAGGTCATCAAATCTGTCTCTACAACATTTTCCATGGCAGATTAATTTGTTGTGTAATCCTACTGAAACAAGTTTATAGTTTATGCTATGGTTGTAATAGAATTATGCTTCCATTTTTTTCATGGTCAAAGAATCTTACCCCTAGACTCATTTCTCTATGGAACTTGATAGTTCGAAGAACATGTCTAGTTCATCTATGAGATTCGAACCTCGAGAGGACTCAAGTTAAAATAGAAATGTTGGTTTTGTATGGAGTTGTTTTTCTAACCAGTTTTGCTGTGTAATAATGTTCTTCTTTATAAACATTGATAAATTTTCTCTCAGGTAATTAAACTAATGATGGGCCCTACGTATTTTTTTCGAGGTTACCTATCAACCTTTTGTATCCCTATACATTTGGTGTAGTTTGATGCGATGGAGGGAGATACTGGATTACTAAGTTGATTTTTCGGTTCTGTAATTACTTATGTGCTTTTTCAAATGTATTTAAACTACCTCCTAACTTGTGTCACCATTTTAATGAATAGGTATTATGGAAGCTAGTACCATGGATATGTTGGAATACCTTTCCCTAGAAATGTATTCAGGTTCCATCCTTTACTTCATTCGAGTTTGGCACTGTATTGTAGGATATTTCTTAGTAAAGTTTGTAATATGGTTTATGAAAGTCTGTTTTTTACGCATATTCATACTTGTAATACCTTGGTTATTGTTTCATTTATATACCGTCATTATTTCATTTTTATTTATCTTCATGATATTTTCCTTGTGGAATATACACGATTATTCTGTTGGTTTCCCTTCAAGTATATGTTACTAGACTTTCGTCAGTTGTAATGATCCCTCTCAATTTATTGCATGAGGTATTTCATTAAAGCCCTGCAACAAAATCCTTTTGCATTCATGCAGGGTTCATTTTTGTTTAAATGTTAACTATGGAACTATTTCTTTTTTATCATATTTATAGATATATTGAAATTCCATATGATGTTGATTTTGCATCACTCCTCTTGATATAATTACATGAATAATGAAAAATTATGTCTCCACAACTTTCTCCCTTTATGCATAATGTAAATTGTAAATTCTATAGCAATTTCTCCTATTCATATTCATGCACATTGCAAAATAGAGTCTTTGTACTCTGTTTCCCTTCCCGAATACATGCATAATGAAATTGTAAATACTAATAATAATTTTATCTCTTGGGTACATGAATAATGTAATATGTTAGAAATATTTTCTTTCAATTGTATGCATTGTATATATTGAAATTTGGATTCTCTCCCTTGCAAACCTATTATAAGCATAGACTTGGGTTTATTGACTGGTTTATACCTACATGTTTTATTGCTTTGAAACTTGTATTATAACTCTATTCAAAATATAGGATCCAAATAGCTATGTCTCTCTTTGACAGTTTTCCTACTTAAAACTAATGATATCCATTGATCTTTTTCGATAATGCACTTACTTTTTGTACAATTTATTTATGCTAATAAGTCAAACACAATAATGCACAATAAAAGCATATTAAGATAAAACATATTCATAAAATAATAAAACATCAATCATGTGTGACTGAAACTCAACTTGCTTATTATCCAAGGCTGCGTAAATCCTTGGTAAATTGTTTCCCATGTGTTCAATTCTCACAGATTGTTGTACATTGTGTCTAGTCCTCACTTTTTCATCTCATTGAGGGAAATATCTAAGCATATGATATTCACCACAACCCCAACATTGAATAGATTGTTTCCTTAGATTTTTCCCCACTATCTCCGTCATTTTGGTTTGCTTGAGAGTTGGATGTCCTTGTGTATTGTAATGACCCCTTATCGTTACGACTACCAGCGAAGCAGAAAGTGCAATATATTTTTTTTAGTTGTTAAGAAGGAAGGTAACAATGACAATAGTTGAACCACCCTACTTACACGACAGACACCACACAAGAATATCAAGCAACAAATAACATGACAATCATTAGCCCATCGAGCAACTACGTGAAACATGCAGAATGAAGGATAGATAGAAACGACTACCCACCTGACACAAACACGATGAATCCTACAAGACAAGGGACAAAATCCACCTTCTACACACAACAGTCTCAAAAACCAATAACTAGAACCTCAATGGAGCTCAAACCCATGTCCGAAGGCGTTACAACCCGAGTGACAACAACAACTTACGACAATCAACAAAACCCTCAATGGGAAGCACTGAGTCTGGCCAATTTATCCATCACCTCTATCCAAAAGGGTGCACCATGATACACTCATCAAGAATCATTCTGTCACTTGGAAATAGGAGTGGCAGTAACCAAGGTGTATTACAACACAACTAGACCAAAAACCTTAGAAAATTTAATGTGCTAGGACACATAACTACTTATCAACCACATGACGACTAACCCAAGCACCCAACGACTGGTCAATAAGATGTAAGGGAATAGATGACTAAAACCTTCACACAACACCATAAATTCCTTGCGCAACAATTCTGATAGAACCCTACCATGACCTCTACACAATATTAGTCATTATCCACGATTGATGTTGTACACCCTCTACCTCACAACTTGCAGGTCGGAAGGCCATGTCGACGCAGGATCTTTCCTTCTTTCACATGGCCCGAAGAACTCTCAACAGGTTCTTCTATTTCCCTTTTGGGAAATTTACACCCACAACAATCTTTGTGCGATCCCCTCTTTGCACTCGGGAGATCGGAACTCGCGACTTCACGAATCCAATGGTCAAGCGTAGGTCTCTTGAATCTCCGAAATCTGACAATCAGTCAATGCTGACCCTTCTTTAACCTCGTCGGGACTTTCCTTATCGCGATTTCGCCACTCGCGATATCAAACAACTCACTTTACCGACTCCCGACTCCCAATATGTGGAAACCGTGACACACGTGCGAGTTGACTATTCAATGAATTCACTCCATCGACATTTCAGAGTTTGCAATATCACGAATCCTATTGCGATTGTATCGGGACTTCTTGCTACGAAACCCCAATGAAGCATGCCACCTGTCTACCTGCTGACCTCCTGTGGCCCGACAGTATTTACTTAGTCGTCTAGATATCACGTATCGCGATTTCTCGATTCAAATTGCAATATTTTGGATTTTCAACACACGAAACATCGATATACGAAATCATGTGTAAATCCGACGACCCTTGTGGCTCGGATCTGCGGTTCTATACCTCCTGAGCTTTGAACCCTGTGAAATACTCTTTCGTATCTCCCTTGCTACTCTACGAGATCCAACAGCTCATGGAGATTGGCTGATTCTCCTCGGAGAACTCTAGCCGTCCGTTCCTTCTGATGAAATCTGTGAAACGCCTAAGTGTTCCTCCGCGGAACTTGTCCACCTACAGCATAAACTTACGACACTTGCTTAGCTCTTCAAGGCATAGCTTCTCTGCACTATCCTTCAACAAATTCGAAGGCTTTACCTTCCTAAGTTTCTTACAACTCTAAATCCTTCAACGAACCTTGTATGCACTCCTTCCGGCAGACATTCAACAACCTCCAAGTGTTGAATTATTTTGACTCTGCGCACACCTACAGCAGCAGTCCTTCATATCTTTCTCAGGTTCGCAACCTGGAACTTCACTCGGACTATGCACTCCTTTCATGGATCATGTTTTCAACTGCACTCCTATGGAGATGAGAACAAAAGTTATCTCTATCTGAACCCTTTGTCAACGCACTCCTTGCGGACACTTCAACTGCACTCCTTGCAGGAACTCTTTGGCTCAAATAGAGAACCAATTGAAACTCATTCCTTCTTCCTCTCAGACTTTGATTCAAACATGAAATCATATACACAGCATATAAAGAAAATGTAGAAAATGAAGAAAACAGTCATGAGCATATTATTCATCATCAATACATAGAGAAAACACAGAACCATGAATTTGGATCAAACTCTTCTATTAATCCAAATATCTATACATGGGTGTTCTTACACATCTCTCTGCATGCTCTTCTTCTCAATGCTCAGAATAATGTTACAATGCACAATGAAGGTTCCTATATCCCGTTTCTCTCTTGCGCTCTCAAACAGTCTAATCTAGAATTAAATTCTATCTACCTACATTAACTACTTTAAATACTTTCTACCTACTAAGGATGAGAGCTAAAGGCTCAAGGTCCGATTACATAATACAAGTGCGCCTCATCTTAATGGCTCATCTAAGATCAGGAAACAACTTCCAAGGTGTTTTCAAACTTTGTGCTGGCACTCGCCCAACTGTCCAATTGTCTCTGCGTTGGCTCGCTTGATGTGGGAGATTCTCTTGCATCATACTCCCTCTCTTGAAAATTTTCATGGGATCTTGTCCATGAGCTCTTGCACGGTCTATCCATGCTTTTGTATCTTTACTTTAGTCTCCCAGCTAGCATCTTCAACTGGATGGTTCTTCCGCTTGACCAAATACTCAAAGTATTTCTTTCACCTAGTCCTCTTGCTCACTCTCTTGTCTAGTATGTACTCCATCTGCGGCTTCTCTGCAACTGACATCCGCTTTTGCCACTGGATCACTGGCTGCTCATATCCAGTCTCTATCTCTTCAGCTCTATATGGTTACAAATCAGATATATTAGATATCGGAGAAATTCCAATCCCATCAGGTAATTCAATCTCATAGGCATTCGCCCCAAATTTCTTCAAGACCCTACATAGACCGATTTTCTTCATCTTCAACTTGTTGTATGTTCCTTTCTAGAACCTTTCTTTCCCCAAATGTGCTAGAACCATATCACCAACCTCAAATTGAAGTTGTCTTATATGTTGATCATCTCTACGTTTATACTCCTGGCTTTATTCCAACAATCGTTCCTTCACCTGACTGTGAAGTTCCTTCATCGCCTCTGCGAAATCTTCTACACTAGTGCTCCTAGTCGCAGTCTATTCTAAATCCCTCAGTTCATAAATTCCTCTCAGCTGCATGCCATAGACAACCTGAAATGGACTCTGCCATGTGCTCCTATTCACTGAGTCATTATACGCAAACTCTGCATGTGGTAATATGTTGTCCCACTGGCTGTGGTGTTCTGTCACCAAGCTTCTCAACAAGTCTCCCAGGATTCTTTTGACCACTTCTGTCTGTCCATCTGTTTAAGGATGATAAGATGAACTAAATGACAAGTTAGTTCCCAGCTTCTTCCATAAGGTCCTCCAAAAATGCCCTATGAATTTGGTGTCTCGATCCGAAACTATACTCCTTGGCAACCCATGAAGTTGAATGACCTCTTTGAAAAACAGATTCGCAATGTGAGTTGCGTCACTGATCTTCTGACATGGAATGAAGTGTGCCATTTTGGAAAATCTATCCACCACCACAACGATTGAATCACAACCTCTTTGTGTTCTTGGCAACCCCAATACAAAATCCATGGTAATTTCATCCCATTGCCTCTTTGGTATGGGCAGTGGTTGATAAAATCCCACATTATGGTTCCTTCCCTTCGAATGCTAGCAAATCTTCATCTGCCTACGAATATCTTGACATATGCTCACATTCCTGGCCAAAAATATGACTCATTCAACTTTGCACACGTCTTGTCATGACCAAAGTGCCCTGCCAATCCTCCACTGTGTTTCTCCTTCAACAAGTTCTCCCTCATGGAGCATTTCGAAATACACAGTTTATTACCTCTAAACAGTAATCCTTCCTGGATCATGTACTCTATCCATGGGATTATGTCTCTGAGAATTGGATTCTTAGCTGCTTCATACGCCTCCTTAAAATCCTGATCATCTGCGTACATGTCCCTAAGATCATCAAAACCCATTGTTTTGACTCTGAACTCCTGAAACATCAAACACTTCCTGCTCAAAGCATCAACCATTTTGTTAGCAGTACCAGAAATATGTTTATTCACAAATGTGAAATTATGCATATACTCAACCCATTTGACGTTTTTCTTATTCAACTTATCCTGTTGAGTCACAAACTATAATGCATGATTGTCACTGTATAAGACAAACTCTTTCAGGATCAAGTAATGCCTTCATTTCTTCAATGCCTGTATGATAGCATAAAAATCCTTATCATAAGTGGAGTACTTCACCTTCGCCTCATTTAGCTTCTCACTGAAATACGCTATCAGCCTGTCTTCCTGACTCAAGACCACCCCAATTGCAAATCCACTTGCATCGCATTTCACCTGAAATGTCTTCTGGAAATCCGGCAACACCAAAACTGGTTGTTCCGTAATCTTCCTCTTCAACAGATTGAAACTCTTTTCAGGCTCTTCAGTCCAGTGAAAATACTTGTGTCTTTTCTTCACTGTTTCCATCATCGTTGTGCTAATTCCACTGAAATTCCTGATGAATTTTCGGTAGAAACTAGCCAATCCATGAAAACTTCTCACCTCAAAAATATTTCTCGGTGATGGCCAATTCTTGATTACTTCCACTTTATCTAGATCCATCCTCAACTCATTTGCTGAAATAAAAAATCCCAAGTAAATGAACTCTGTCTTCGTGAACGAGGATTTCTTCACATTTATCAATAGATTCTCCTGCTATAGTCTCTGCATCACTGTAGCCAAATGCTTCAGATGCTCCGCCACTGTATTACTGTAAACCAATATGTCATCCAAATACACAATGATAAATTTTCCGATGAACTGCCTCAGGACTTCGTTCGTCAATATCATGAAGGTACTTGGTTCATTTCTTAATCCAAATGACATAATAAGTTATTCATACAACCCTTTGTTTGTTTTGAATGTGGTCTTCCATTCGTCACCTTCTCTCATGCGGATCTGGTGATAACCTCTTTTCAAATCAATCTTTGAAAAATACCTTGCTCCACTCAAGCAATCCATCATATCATCCATCCTCGGTAATGGAAATATGTACCTGATGGTTATATTGTTGATCGCCCTTGAGTCGGTACACATCCTCCAGCCTTCGTCTTTCTTCGGACTGAGTACTTTTGGAATAGTACATGGACTCAAGCTTTCCCTGACCAAACCTTTGTCCAACAAATCCTAGACTTGCCTCTTAACCTCTTCATTCTCTTGCAGCATCAATCTATATGCGTGTCTGTTTGGAAAACTAGCTCCTGGTATGAGATCAATGTGATGACTCACACTTCTAATTGGTGGTAACGAACAAGGTAATTCGTCCACTATGATGTCCGCGAACTCTTCCAGCAGTTTCTGAACTTCTTCTAGTAAATCATCCACTCTTGTGCTAGTCAGAACAATCTTCGGTTTTCTGACCACAATAAACTATGGAGCCTCCTTCTTCTTAACCTATGTAAGAAGTTCCTTCCCACTCATGAGAAGTATTGTGTTGCTTACTTTAGGCTTCACCTCCTTATCCTTAATTGGAAGCAACATGTGTGTCCTCCCATTCTTCTCTAGGGTGTATGTGTTCATTCTCCCATCATGAATCACATTCCTGTCATATTTCCATGGTCTACCTAGCAATAGATGACAAACATCCATAGGAATGACATCACATAATATATTATCATTATATCCTCCTATCTTGAATTCAACTAAACATTGTTTAGTGACAGTTACCTGGTGTCCATTTTGTAGCCATGAAACTTTGTATGGGCTTGGATGATCAGTCGTGTCCAGCTCCAGCTTCTCTACCATCTCTGTAGAAACGAGATTATTTGTGCTACCACTGTCTACAATGACCTTGCATACCCTGTCCTTCATCCTTTGGACTAAACTCTCCACCTCCTTCTCGGGTGTCAAAAGGACTTTTCACATCATCAACGATCTTCCGCCTTCAACGTCTTTTGCCTCAACATTCTGCCTCTGTGCCTCGGCGATGTGAGCTTCTCCAATCTCTTTCTTCTCATTCTATGGACACTCATAAGACTTGTGCCCATTCTTCCCGCATGTGAATCATGTGATCACTCCACCTCTTCTTCTTCATCTACCTCTAGTACGAGTAAAAGTGTTGTTGTCAGCATAATCTCCTCTCTACTCATTATGCTGCCCTCTCTGTGAGGTTCCACTTCTCTCTGTTCGAGTCTGAGGTTTCTTCCATTCCTCCCTGGGCTTCTGGTACTTATCCTGGGCAACTGCTTTGCCTCTGGGATGAATTCTACCTCAACCTCTCTGACTCTACTTTCAACTCAACTTCTCCTCAGCTTTCAGAGCCATCTGATAAGCATCTTCCACCATTCGGATGGTTACCATGCTCATCTCATCTTGGATATCATATCTCAAGCCATTCATATATCTGACTACCTTTTCATCATCGTTCTCTCGATGACCTACCCTGATGTTCAGTTTATAGAATTCCTTAGTGGATTCCTTCACTGTCATCAGCTTCTGTCTCAGATTCTGCATCCTCCTTAACAAAGAAATTTGATAGTCTCTGGGGATGAATTTCTCCTTCATCTTCGCGATCATTCTGTCCCAACTCTTGATCTTCTGCTTTCCCTTGCAACGTCTTTTAGCTTGTAGTTCATCCCACCACAATGCTGCATGTCCCTTCAATATCGTGACAACATGCTTGACTTTCTTGTCCTCTTCGACGTCTTCATAGTCGAAGTATGTGTCTAAAGCTCTAATCCAGTCTAGAAGCTCCTCTGCATCCAAATTTCCCTCATAAACTGGAATGTCCAACTTTTCTCTTGCACCCATCCTTGCAATAGCTCTTATCAAACGCTCGTTTGATGCATCTTCAGCGACAACTTATTCTTCTTGCTCAGCCTCCACTTCACTTTCAGAATCACTGAGATCCCCAGCACTGGCTATGCGTCTTTGCGTTGTCTCCATATCTTCGAGTTTGGCTCGTAGATCAAACATTTGTCTCTCCACAACTGGATCTATCATCTGCCTGCCTCTTCTTCTTGGCATTTCCCTATCCTCTGGATCAGGTGACTGTCTATCTCTCCTTGGCGACATGGTGAAATTTATTTCTCTTCTACAGAAAGCAAAGAACCTTTCTGTTCTCTGATACCAACTGATGCCATACGCCCTCTACCTCACAACCCGCGGGACGGAAGGCCACGTTGACGCATGATCTTTCCTTCTTTCACACGGCCAGAAGAACTCTCAATAGGTTCTTCTATTTCCCTTTTGGGAAATTTACACCCACAACAATCTTCGTGCGATCCCCTCTTTTCACTCGGTAGATCAGAACTCGCAACTTCGCGAATCCAATGGTCGAGCGTAGGTCTCTTAAATCCCCAAAATTCGACAATCAGTCAACGCTGACCCTTCTTTAACCTCGTCAGGACTTTCCTTATCGCGATTTTGTCACTCGCGATATCAAACAACTCGCTTTACCGACTGCTAACTCCTGATATGCCGAAACCCCAACACACGTGCGAGTTGACTATTCAACGACTTCACTCCATTGGCATTTTGGAGTTTGCAATATCGCGAATCCTACTGCAATTGTATCTGGAATTCTCGCTACGAAACCTCGATGAAGTGTGCCACCTGTCTACCTACTGACCCCCTGTTGCCCCACACTATTTACTTAGCTTTCAGGATGTCATGTATCGCGATTTTGCGATTCCCGTTGCAATATTTTGGAGTTTCAACCCACGAAACCCTGATATACGAAACCACGTGTAAATCTAACGGCCCTTATGTCTTGGATCTGCGGTTCTATCCCTCCTGAGCTTTGAACCCTATGAAATACTCTATCGTATCTCCCTTGCACCTTTGTGAGATCCAACGGCTCATGGAGATTCACTGATTCTCCTCGGAGAACTCCGTCCGTCCGTTCCTTCTGATGAAATCTGCGAAACGCCTAAGTGTTCCCCCACGGAACTTGTCAACCTACATCTTATCTCTTCAAGGCATACCTTCTCTGCACTGTCCTTCAACAAATTTGAAGGCTTTACCTTCCTGAGTTTCTTACAACTCTAAATCCTTCAACGAACCTTGCACGCACTCCTTGCGGCAGACATTCAACAACCTCCAAGTGTTGAATCCTTTCGACTCTGCGCACACCTGCAGTAGCAGTCCTTAAGATATTTCTCAGGTTCGCAACCCATAACATCACTTAGCCTATGCACTCCTTGCACGTCTCTTGTGTTCAACTGCACTCCTATGGAGATGAGAACAAAAGCTATCTCTATCTGAACCCTTCGTCAACGCACTCCTTGCGGACACTTCAACTGCACTCCTTGTAGGAACTCTTTGGCTCAAATAGAGAACCAATTGAAACTCATTCCTTCTTCCTCTCAGACTTTGATTCAAACATGAAATCATATACACAACATATAAAGAAAATGTATAAAAGGAAGAAAACATTCATGAGCATATTATTCAGCATCAATACATAGAGAAAACACAAAACCATGAATTTGGATCAAACTCTTCTATTAATCCAAATATCTATACATGGGTGTTCTTACACATCTCTCTGCATGCTCTTCTTCTCAATGCTCAGAATAATGTTACAATGCACAATGAAGGTTCCTATATCCCGTTTCTCTCTTGCGCTCTCAAACAGTCTAATCTAGAATTAAATTCTATCTACCTACATTAACTACTTTAAATACTTTCTACCTACTAAGGATGAGAGCTAAAGGCTCAAGGTCCGATTACATAATACAAGTGCGCCTCATCTTAATGGCTCATCTAAGATCAGGAAACAACTTCCAAGGTGTTTTCAAACTTTGTGCTGGCACTCGCCCAACTGTCCAATTGTCTCTGCGTTGGCTCGCTTGATGTGGGAGATTCTCTTGCATCATACTCCCTCTCTTGAAAATTTTCATGGGATCTTGTCCATGAGCTCTTGCACGGTCTATCCATGCTTTTGTATCTTTACTTTAGTCTCCCAGCTAGCATCTTCAACTGGATGGTTCTTCCGCTTGACCAAATACTCAAAGTATTTCTTTCACCTAGTCCTCTTGCTCACTCTCTTGTCTAGTATGTACTCCATCTGCGGCTTCTCTGCAACTGACATCCGCTTTTGCCACTGGATCACTGGCTGCTCATATCCAGTCTCTATCTCTTCAGCTCTATATGGTTACAAATCAGATATATTAGATATCGGAGAAATTCCAATCCCATCAGGTAATTCAATCTCATAGGCATTCGCCCCAAATTTCTTCAAGACCCTACATAGACCGATTTTCTTCATCTTCAACTTGTTGTATGTTCCTTTCTAGAACCTTTCTTTCCCCAAATGTGCTAGAACCATATCACCAACCTCAAATTGAAGTTGTCTTATATGTTGATCATCTCTACGTTTATACTCCTGGCTTTATTCCAACAATCGTTCCTTCACCTGACTGTGAAGTTCCTTCATCGCCTCTGCGAAATCTTCTACACTAGTGCTCCTAGTCGCAGTCTATTCTAAATCCCTCAGTTCATAAATTCCTCTCAGCTGCATGCCATAGACAACCTGAAATGGACTCTGCCATGTGCTCCTATTCACTGAGTCATTATACGCAAACTCTGCATGTGGTAATATGTTGTCCCACTGGCTGTGGTGTTCTGTCACCAAGCTTCTCAACAAGTCTCCCAGGATTCTTTTGACCACTTCTGTCTGTCCATCTGTTTAAGGATGATAAGATGAACTAAATGACAAGTTAGTTCCCAGCTTCTTCCATAAGGTCCTCCAAAAATGCCCTATGAATTTGGTGTCTCGATCCGAAACTATACTCCTTGGCAACCCATGAAGTTGAATGACCTCTTTGAAAAACAAATTCGCAATGTGAGTTGCGTCACTGGTCTTCTGACATGGAATTAAGTGTGCCATTTTGGAAAATCTATCCACCACCACAAAGATTGAATCACAACCTCTTTGTTTTCTTGGCAACCCCAATACCAAATCCATGCTAATTACATCCCATGGCCTCTCTGGTATGGGAAATGGTTGATAAAATCCCGCATTCTGCTTCCTTCCCTTCAAATGCTAGCAAATTCTGCATCTGCCTACAAATCTCTTGACATATGCTCACATTCCCAGCGAAAAATATGACTCGTTCAACTTTGCGAACGTCTTGTCATGACCAAAGTGCCCTACCAATCTTCCACTGTGTTTCTCCTTCAGCAAGTTCTCCCTCATGGAGCATTTCAAAATACACAGTTGATTACCTCTGAACAGTAATCCTTCCTGGATCATGTACTCTATCCACGAGCCTATGTCTCTGAGGATTGGATTCTTAGCTACTTCATACGCCTCCTTAAAATCCTGATCATCTGCGTACATGTCCCTGAGATCATCAAAACCCAATGTTTTGACTCTGAACTCCTGAAACAACAAACACTTCATGCTCAAAGCATCAACCACTTTGTTAGCAGTACCAGAAATATGTTTACTCACAAATGTGAAATTCTACATAGACTCAACCCATTTGACATGTTTCTAATTCAACTTATCCTGTTGAGTCACAAACTGTAATGCATGATTGTCATTGTATAAGACAAACTCTTTCAGGATCAAGTAATAGCTCTATTTCTTCAATGCCTGTATGATAGCATAAAAATCCTTATCATAAGTGGAGTACTTCACTTTCGCCTCATTCATATTCTCGCTGAAATATGCTATCGTCCTGTCTTCCTGACTCAAGACCACCCCAATTACAAATCCACTTGCATCGCATTTCAACTGAAATGTCTTCTGGAAATCCGGCAACACCAAAACTGGTTGTTCCGTAATCTTCCTCTTCAACAGATTGAAACTCTTTTCAGCCTCTTCAGTCCAGTGAAAGGACTTGTTTCTTTTCTTCACTATGTCCATCATCGTTGTGCTAATTCCACTGAAATTCCTGATGAATTTTCGGTAGAAACTAGCCAATCCATGAAAACTTCTCACCTCGAAAATATTTCTCGGTGATGGCCAATTCTTTATTACTTCCACTTTATCTAGATCCATCCTCAACTCATTTTCCGAAATAAAAAATCCCAAGTAAATTTTCTCTGTCTTCATGAACGAGGATTTCTTCATATTTATCAACAACTTCTCCTGCTATAGTATCTGCATCACTGTAGCCAAATGTTTCAGATTCTCCACCATTGTCTTACTATAAATCAGTATGTCATCCAAATACACAATGACAAATTTTTCGATGAACTCCCTCAGGACTTCGTTCATCAATCTCATGAAGGTACTTGGTGCATTTCTTAATCCAAACGACATAATAAGCTATTCATACAACCCTTTGTTTGTTTTGAATGTGGTCTTCCATTCGTCACCTTCTCTCATGCGGATCTGGTGATAACCTCTTTTCAAATCAATCTTCAGTGATGCATCTTCAGTGACAACTTATTCTTCTTGCTCAACCTCAACTTCACTTTCGGAATCACTGAGATCCCCAGCACTGGTTGTTTGTCTTTGCGCTATCTCCATATCTTCGAGTCTGGCTCATAGATCACGCATTTGTCTCTCCACAATTGGATCTGTCATCTGCCTACCTCTTCTTCTCAGCATTTCCCTATCCTCTGGATCAGGTGACTGTCTATCTCTCCTTGGCGACACGGTGAAATTTCTTTCTCTGCTACAGAAAGCAAAGAACCTTTCTGTACTCTGATACCAACTGATGCCGTACGCCCTCTACCTCACAACCCGCAGGTTGGAAGGCCACGTCGACACAGGGTCTATCCTTCTTTCACACGACCCGCAGAACTCTCAACAGGTTCTTTTGTTTCCCTTTCAGAAAATTTACACCCACAAAAATCTTCGTGCGATCCCCTCTTTGCACTCGGGAGATCGGCACTCCCAACTTCGCAAATCCAATGGTCGAGCGTAGGTCTCTTGAATCCCCGAAATCCGACAATCAGTCAACGCTGGCCCTTCTTTAACCTCGTCGGGACTTTCCTTATAGAGATTTCATCACTCACGATATCAAACAACTCGCTTTACCGACTCCCGACTCCCGATATGCCGAAACCCCGACACACGTGCGAGTTGACTATTCAACGACTTCACTCCATCGACATTTCGGAGTTCGCAATATCATGAATCCTATTGCGATTGTATCGGTACTTCTCACTACGAAACCCTGATGAAGCGTGTCACCTGTCTACCTGCTGACCCCCTGTGGCCCCACACTATTTACTTATCCATCGAGATATCGCGTATCGCGATTTCGCGATTCTCGTTGCAATATTTCGGAGTTTCAACCCACGAAACCCTGGTATACGAAACCACGTGTAAATCTGACGGCCCTTGTGGCTCGGATCTACAGTTCTATCTCTCTTGAGATTTGAACCCTATGAAATACTCTATCATATCTCCCTTGCACCTCTGCGACATCCAACGGCTCACGGAGATTCATTGATTCTCCTCGGAGAACTCCGTCCGTCCGTTCCTCCTGATGAAATCTGCGAAATGCCTAAGTGTTCCTCCGCAGAAGTTGTCCACCTACAGCATAAACTTATGACACTTGCTTAGCTCTTCAAGGCATAGCTTCTTTCCACTGTCCTTCAACAAATTCAAAGGCTTTACCTTCCTAAGTTTCTTACAACTTTGAATTCTTCAACGAACCTTGCACGCACTCCTTGTGGCAGTCATTCAACAACCTCCAAGTGTTGAATCCTTTCGACTCTGCGCACACCTGCAGCAGCAGTCCTTCAACTCTTGCTCAGGTTCGCAACCCGAAACTTCACTTGGCATACGCACTCCTTGCACGGCTCTTGTGTTCAACTGCACTCCTATGGAGATGAGAACAAAAGCTATCTCTATCTGAACCCTTCGTCAACGCACTCCTTCCGGACACTTCAACTGCACTCCTTGCAGGAACTCTCTGACTCAAATAGAGAAACAATTGAAACTCATTCCTTCTTCCTCTCAGACTTCGATTAAAACATGAAATCATATACACAACATTTAAAGCAAATGTATAACAGGAAGCAAACATTCATGAGCATATTATTCAACATCAATACACAGAGAAAACACAGAACCATGAATTTGGATCAAACTCTTCTATTAATCCAAATATCTGTACATGGGTGTTGTTACACATCTCTCTACATGCTCTTCTTCTCAATGCTCAGAATAATGTTACAATGCACAATGAGGGTGTCTATATCTCGTTTCCCTCTTGCGCTGTCAAACAGTCTAATCTAGAATTAAATTCTATCTACCTGCATTAACTACTTTAAATACTTTCTACCTACTAAGGACGAGAGCTAAAGGCTCAAGGTCCGATTACATAATACAAGTGTGCCTCATCTTAATGGCTCATTTAAGATCGCGCAACAACTTCCAAGGTGTTTTCAAAATTTGTATTGGCGCTTGTCCAGCTGTCTGATTGTCTCCGCGCTGGCTCGCTTGATGTGGGAGATGCTCCTGCATCAACGATTAGTTCAATGTGGCTATTCCAATTCCAAACTGAGATAAGTACTTTCGTAAGGAAGAATTCACTATTGTTTAAACTAAAACAAGTGTGAACCAGGTCTTTTAAACGGAAAATTTATTTATACCATCCTATCTATACAATAAAGGTGATAAATTTGCCATCTAACCCTAACCTTTAAACTAAACCAATGTAATAAATTGCTATGGAAATTGGAACAAATATGATGAGTTTTTGTCATCATATATCGCTGCCCATAAATTGTTTATTAATATTCACTGACAACAATAATCTAGCTATCGTCATATAAATATATATATCATTGTCTAATATAAGTATGTAAATGTGGTGTAAGGACCAATAATGGTAAGCATTATGTTAAAATGTTGTTATAATGTTGTGTAAAGCATGCTAACGTTGTGTAGTAATAGATGATAGCGTAAATGTAGTTGTCTTTGATGAATAGTTGTCCAAGGGGTAAAAACGCTAGGTGAGCACTGAGTAAAATAAAAACCAAGAGATAATATTTTTTTCTTAATGTAGGTGGCTAAGAAAAACGAATGGTTGTAAACCTCTAGTCAATACATACAATTAAAAACAATGGCCTTCACCTAGTATTAAGGCTGAGAAGATTTAACATTCAACGAGCTGGGAATTAGCATTAAATTTTCTCTTTCAACCCATTTAAGAAATCGTTGTTTTTAACATAAGATAGAGCTGGCATACAATAATAATTATATATATATATATATATATATATATATTTATAAATCGTTGGCAATAAAATCGGGACACCCACAATAGCTCATGCCAGGTTGTCTTCCTTATAAATAATATAACAAATCGATATAGGAAATAAATTGTCAATGTTGTCATTAAGGACGCGGTCCTTCAGATAAACAAAAATACAGCCTCTGCTCTAATAATCCGCACGCCAAATGCCAGATGCCACGTATTCCGCTGGGTAACTCTCCTTGACCATGCCGCGTCATAGGGTAAATCACTGAATGATTATTGGGAAATTCGTTGAGTGAACGCTTAGCTAAGTCGTTGTGTATTTACGGTGTAAAACAAAAATGTTGTGTGAACACTAAGAAAATTGCTGCTCAACAGTTTCACCTCCACAGATCGGATATCATTACAGGGTTCCTGTAAAATAAATATAAAATATTGTTCCGAAGTCAAAATGCAATAATAATACTACTCACAGCTAATCCACAAAAAGTTGTCAACGACCATAAGATGTAAATCCTGTGCTAAACAGTCAAGCTATGCTATTAATCAAAGCTATCTATGAAACGTATGGATAGTTCATAACTAAACAATTATAAAAATAAAACTAATAAAAGAAATATATTGATATGCCTGGGTAAAAGAAGTGAATTGTTGGGAGAAAATGCCACGAATGGCTGTGTAAAAGAACAACGCCAAAAAGGGGCTGACCAACAACATTGCCCACGCAGTCCATTATTTTACCCACTTAGTCTAAAAAGGTTACCAATAGAATCGCTTCCTATCCCTTCTATGTGTTGTCAACAAAGTTAAAAACACAGGGATTCACAAGGATGTGATTTAACAATCCCACGCAAGGATTTATGACTCAACGTAGGCAGAATATATGAAGAGAATTTCGCTGAGTTTTAACATATTATTTCTCAAACAGACGTCGATGGAGATTTGATGTGTTTAAAGGAGATTTATTGTGGTTATCATAGAAGGGCGCTGAGTTAATTTGACATCAAGGTAAAATATATATTGTAGAGAAAAACAATTCTGAAGCATGAGAACGTAGAGCAATTCGCCTTAAATTAAATCTAACGCAGAGAGCAAATTTGCCAGGAATTTAAGTCATAATGCAGAAAAAGAATGCAAGCCAGAAGTATGATAACGTAGGCATAAGGTACAATAGAGATCGAAAATAAATAAAACATGGTCCACTGTGGCCATAGGCAGAGTAACTTGGTCATCCAAGGTAAATAATCGCAGAGGGAAAATCGTGGACAAAATGCATAAAAAAAACCACACAGTAAATTCGCCAGGAATGCATTAAAAATGCAATCCTAAGTCATTTCCAGGAAGGGTATTAAAACACAGATTTACTTCGCCACGAATGCATTGACGCAGGGATCAAACATACAGGATAATAAACGGTTCACAGCGGGAAGGAAAAAACAATCACTGAGGTAATCAATCACAGCAAGGCACAAGACAATCACTCGACCATGAACGATAAAGAGGGCTAGCTGGCTGGGCAGAAACATCCGTCGCTCATCATCGTCACACAGAAAGGAAGAACATTAAGATCTATAGGTCTATTAACACCAAAGTGATGACTGTCGATACGGCTCTTGGTCGATTGCCCAGCGAGGACTGTTGAGCTAGGGACGCGGGCAAAGTAAGAAGCACAACTCGTCAAAAAATCAATAAAACCATAGGATGGTCATGACATGTAGGGATTGAAAGCCAAAGGAACCAATCATCAACGAGATTAAGGATATGGGGGAGATTCAGTTATCAATTAAAATGCTAGTTCAATTATTTTCTTTACCTAATTAAAATACATAACTAAAAGCGTAAAGTATACTAATAATCTACCATGCAGAAATAAAGGAAGCATATCGTAGCCCAAGTCGGTCGCTTTGAGTTGTTGTCTCGCATGCTAAGTGCAGCTCTCGCTTGCCGACTGATGAGACTTCATCGGTACCTCCAAGACAACGCTAGGGGTACTCTTCTTCCCCCTTATCCCCCCGAGATGCAAAGGGACCACACACACTAACCAAAGAATCAACAAGGTCCCAGCTCTCCTTGCAAGGCCGAGATACCACTCCTCACCGAGATGGGTATCCCAACTCCCACAAGCTAAGTTAGTCAAGTTTGAAATTCTACAATGTAACGTTATTCATAACCGAAGGGATCCATCATCCTTCTCCTCTCTCCAGTATATAGAGTTTTGAAGTCCTTTACTTTTCTAATTTCTCATTTAATTTATTTTTCAACAATTTAATTCATAAAATCTTGCCCGTACATGTGTCACCCATCCCCTTCATTGCACCTTAATTTAATTTTATTAATTAACTAATTACTCCTATTTCCCTCGCCCACCTAAAAAACTCCTAGAATCGCTCTTAAGTATCCCCATATTCCCTTACAAGTTATAATGACTTTCCCCCGTACTAATTTACTAGTTGAGTTTAATTTAGAAGGTTCTTAAATGCTATATACCTTACTAAGTTACACTTTCTACTTTTTCCTTGTGTTTCCCCTTTCTTTTTATGTTTCCCTCTTTTTCCTAGTTTCTTAATTCTTTTAAATTTCCCTCTTTCCCTTTTCCTTTAAAACTCAAACTGGCAGGCATAGAAAATTAATTTTTTTCCTTTTTCCTTTTTAATTAATAAATTTTAATTAGCTTAAGTGACAAAAAAATCATTTCCCCGTTTTCACATTTTTTAAATTTTATCCCACAAAAGGTTTTTATAAATTAACTGAATTACTTACCCCATTCAAGACACACTATGTTCTCCAAGGGTGCCACTCACCTCTTGAATGACTTGGTAAACATAAAAAAAACCCTGGAGTCAATACTCCACCAAGTGATCTTGTGGGAGACTAAGGGCCTCTAAGGAATAAGGCCCCTGCCTTATTGCGCGCCCTTTAGAATCATCATGAGTGACTGTCGCAATCGGCTCTCATGGCATCGTGGGTCTTCTAAAACTAGGTAGTCGTTAACCTATAGTTCAAACAATGGCGAGAGTGATAGTATGTTGTGGCAGGGCTACTATCCACATCTCTCCCTCAACATCTCGATTAGTCGTACATGACCCCTCTACTCCACATGTGAGTTTGGCCGGCAAGCTATCGTTAGACTGCATCATCAATGAATCATGTCAAAAATATATCCATAATCATATCATCTAATCAGATGCACAAATGTCATATATACAACAATCAAACCCCAATAGTCCACTCCCTGACTCGATCCAGAGTCCAAGGGGTTCCATCGATGCCTCTGCATCCTCGAGGTCCAAAATCCTACACACTCAGGAAAGTCGAATCAATAGTACCTGTCTATGTCAATGTAGCAAAATAACATGTCATCAATTCATAAAACCTCATAATCATAATCAAATGCCCAAAAGTATAATAATCCATATCACTTTTGAGAAAGTGTCCTCAAAGAATAAGTTCACTCAGTGCGCGCAAGAGAGGGATGTTAAATACACCCCCTCTTGGTCTAAACTTTGTCCTGAAGTTTCACAGTATATAAGTGCTGAAATGATGTGTATCATAGTATCATAAGTCTATCTATAAAACAAAAATGGAAAGTCTTGGTGCATATCATATGTGTCCTCCCAGGTTGCTGAGTGCGGACTATAGTTGTCGCATTGGACATTGACCTCATCTACTGTTCGATGTCGTAGTTTTCGAATCCAATGATCCGGGATGCAGATCAGCTTAGCTGTGAGCGCAATAACAGTGGAAGAGAGACCCCCTGTATTTTGAAGTTTCGAGTTTCGACGATTCCTGATGCACTGGAGGAGCGACCCCTTGTTTTTCAAAGTCTTGGTAGCCGAAATGCCGAAATGGCTTTTTGCATTTCACATTTCAGGGTTTTTCGATGGAGTGGAAGAGAGACCCCCTATCTTTTGAAGTTTCGGTAGCCAAAATGTCGACCAATCCTGATCAAGTGTCATGTAGCCGAAATCGTGAACAATCATTTCATGAATTTGGACACAAGATATGAGCCCCTGCGTTAAGCCTCGTGCAACTCCATGACTCAATCTTACCCGATGATCGTAAATCTGCTCCATCTATGGATCGTCGTCGCTGAAAACAAAATGCTCGCTCGCTTGATTTTAAGCTCGAAATGGACTTCTTCCGTGTGCTGCACTTAGCGCTCATGAATGCAACCTTTGAATAAAATGCATTTGATCGGTATTTAAACCCCATTTCTATGCATTTACACCAAGGGCCTGAAATTGGAGAGAAACAACCCCCTCACAAGAATTGGCGCTAACACTCAGCACCAACTGAGATGAGGCAAGAATCCTCAACAGATATCAATTTGTCAACAGGTACATGACCTATCATTAGTGCATCCTACATGTTCACGTGCCCTAGCTCACTATAACTCGCATGTGAATGCGGCCAATGCATAATGTAACAAGCGTATGCTTCTAAGCAACTAGGGTTTTGCTTTTCTTCACATGCTCAGATCCTCTGCAACCTGCAATAACTTTCTCTTCTGTCTTCCACCGTCCAAACTGAAGCACAACCAGTCACAACACATCCAAGCACTCCAATAGCTTTCTCATTCTCCACAACAAATCTATATGAATTCTATCTCAATCATGTATAAACAACTAGTATACAATAACAATCATGTCACTACTGAATCACAAGAGTGTTGCTCACTTTATCAACCAAATCAACCAAACTGAACCACATCATAGAAGCCATACCAAGAATACCCTAAGAATTCACAACACATCAAACAATAATATCCATCAAGACAATAATGTAACCATACCAGTGTCTCAGTGATAGATCTGAGGCCATAGAATGTAGATCTAGAACCTGCCTCATCATCCAAGAGCTTGGCACCAGCTCAAACAAAAGTATCCATGATTTTATCCACTCCACACTCCCTGTACATAGTCAACCCACATGTAAACTCACCCTATACATAGCCAACCCATTTGTACATGGACCCTATACACAAACAGCCCACGCGGGCATCAGAAAAAAGTGTTTTCTGTGAATCCGATAATTTTTCCGTCAAGATCTTCGACATTGCCGAAACTTTGATGCGTCCATGAGATCCTCCTGTCGCTCTCTTCCTCAAAATAGATCTTCAATCATGCTCAATAGATCCACATCAACAATATGCTCTCACAAGAAGATCTCCATAAATACTCCAAAAGATATTCACAAGAAGCTCTCCATTGATCCACAAAAAGGATTCTTACTAAAAATGTACATTTTACAAAAGATCCTAGCTTCTTATTTATACTTTCATTTTCTAGGTCACGTAACCCATTTTAGGTTACTTAACCCATTTCTAGGTCACTTAACCTATTTTCCTTATTTTCGGGTTAACCACTTTCCATGAATAGAAAGTTCTCCAATACTTTATCATTTAAATATTCGTTCTTGATTTTGTCACTTCATTTTATCATTTAAATAATATTTCTTGATTTTGTCACTTTACTTTATCATTTAAATAATGATTTATTTTTTTCAATCACTTTGATGTCTTTGACCTTTTGGGGCTTCAAGCCATCATATGGGGATCCTTCAACTTCGTAGAGCCATAAATCTCAAACCGTGAGGAGTTATGTGACATTCCACATACCATCGGAAATGGCATGACAAGCACTATCCATCTAGAATAGTTTCACCAACAACTTCATTGATCTTCATCTCATTATTCCACATACAAGCATGGGTCCTCCAACCATTCTCCTAGGATAACTCAATCCGTAAAGAATCTTCCCATGAGGGCTTTCACCATAAGGGGACCACTTTGGAGTTCATCCATTCATGCACCTTATCATCCATGATAAGATAAT
This sequence comes from Picea glauca, assembly GCA_000966675.3. NCBI lineage: Eukaryota > Viridiplantae > Streptophyta > Pinopsida > Pinales > Pinaceae > Picea > Picea glauca. The sequence continues at coordinate 114,124 of JZKD02S0354109.1, forward strand.
AATGATTCATCTTTGCATCAATTCACCACTGCATCATATATATAAACGATGCATCATGTATCAATGAAAACTCATTGATCAATCTTTATCAATTGGTTTCCACTTGGATAGATATCATTCTCATCAAGGGCATCATATCAATGATCCATCTTTATCAATTGGTTTCCACTTGGACATCTATCATTATCATCAAGGGCATCATATCAATGATCCATCTTTATCAATTG
>JZKD02S0354109.1:116178-127761 GCA_000966675.3 Picea glauca
ATTTGTGACCATATCCATTACATGAATAACAATACCCATGAAAAACACTTTCATACCTTTGCTTTGGTGTCCCAAGAATGGCTTCTTGATGTCTTCCTTTCTTTGTTCTTTTGAAATTTTCTTTACCTTGTGTAGATGGTTGTTTTGAAACATTGTCTTCCTTCTTTGATGGAATTACCTCATGCTTCTTTGAGGTTCTTGATTCAGCATGTTTATCTTCTCCTTTGTATCCAATACCTGATTTATCACATGATGGTCTTTGACATTCCAAGATCTCATTGAAGATTCTTGAGCTATTGAAGAATTTGTTTGAATTTTCCACCTTCTCTCTAAGGTCAACAATTTCAGCTTCTAATTTGCAACATGAGTCTTCCTTTTCATTTATTTGAATCTTAAATAGTTCCTCTATTCATTTGGCTTCTTCAATTTGGGTCTTGAGATGGACAATAGTTTCAAAACTTTTGCTAATATCTTCTTCTACATTCATATCTTCTTTTCCATATTTTAGTCTTGTGATCTCTTCTTCCTTTTCTTCTAATTGAGTCTTATTTCTCTCTTCTTGTTCCTTGATCATTTATTTTAACTTCAAGATGTGCCTTAGAATTATCCTAAGAAACTTCTTAGTGTTATCTGAAAGATAGTTATAGTTCATATAATAATGATCACTTCTATATCTATATAAACCCTCTTCAATTTCCTTTTGAAGTTTTAATATATTTCCTTCTATTCTTTTCATGGGATAAATACCATCAAACTTTACACAGACTGTTTCTACATCTTCTTCTTCACTTGTAGAGAAAAATTCATCATCATCATTGCAATCAAGGGTTTTTGAGTGTTCTTTACCTTCATTTGAAGTATCTTTACTTTCTTCCTTTTTGCCAATATCAACACATAATTATTTGCCTTCATCTTCAAGATCTCCTTTGTGCTATTAACACTTGATTCTTTATCTTCACTTGAAATGTTTTCAAAATGACATTTAGAAATAATGCATTCAAGAGATTTTGATGATTCTTTACCTTTGATGATCTTGATGGAGTGGTCTTCAATTTCTTCTTTCTTTTCCTTGCTTTGATATATCTCCTCTAGCTTTAGCCATAGATCCTTGGCGGAAGTGCATTGTCCCATGATCTCTTTGATAGGGCTTGAGAGTCCACTAAGAATGGTCTTGAGAGCCAATGCATCATTCTTCTTTCCTTCCCTTTGAGCTGCAAACTTTGACTTGTTTTTCAACGGAACATATCCACCGATGGTTGCCTTCCAAATAGTTGCTCCCATTGTCTTCAAATACACTCTCATATCTCTGCTCCAAGTAGAATAGTTTTCCTCATCAAGGATTGGAACTTCATCATCCGTTTGTGTGTCTATGGATCTCCTTCAAGATTGTTAAGGCTTCTAGTGAAGGCCTGCTCTGATTCCAATTGTTGGACACACCTGCCACACTTAGAGGGGGGGTGAATGAGTGTGGGGCTCTTTTTCCCAAAACTTCCCTCTTGCACAGAAACTCATCAATTAGCATTCAACGTTTACTCATTACCCATTTCTGTCATTTATAACCAGTTATATGTAGGCACATATCAGCAACATATATCAACAATATATCATCAACAAGTCATCATCACAATGAACACAAAGAACACAAGATGTATGTACAATTTTATTTTTATTATGGACTACAATCCTTGGGGTTTATCAGCAACAACTGAATAGAGTACAAATCTACAAGAGCACCAACTCTATATGCAAGACTCAGCTTACATTCTTAGAACCAACTGAGATGAGCCAACAATCCTCAATAGATATCAATCTGTCAACAGGTACATGACCTGTCAGTAGTGCAACCCGCGTGTGAACGCACCATAGCTCACTACAGCCCACGTGTGAACATGACCATTGTATAATGTAACAAGCGTATGCTTCTAAGAAACTAGGGTTTTTATTTTCTTCACATGCTCAGATCCTTTGCAACCTTCAATCACTTTCTCTTCTATCTTCCACTGTCCAAACTGACCCACATCTAGTCACAACACATCCAAGCTCTCCAATAGCTTTCTCATTCTCCAAAACAAATCAATATGAATGCTATCTCAATCATGTATAAACAACTAGTATACCATAGCAATCATGTCACTACTGAATCACAAGAGTGTTTCTCACTCTATCAACCAAATCAACCAAACTGAACAACATCATAGAAGCCATACCAATAATTCCCTAAGTATTCACAACACATCAAACAACAGTACCCATAAAGACAATAATGTAACCATTCCAATGTCTCAGTGATAGATCTGAGGCCATAGAATGCAAATCTGGAGCCTGCCTCATCATCCAAGACCTTGGAACTAGCTCAAATAAAATTCTCCATGATTATATCCACTCCACGCTCCTTGTACACAGTCATCCCGTGTGTAGAATCACCCTATACATAGCCAGCCCACATGTACACGCACCCTATACACAGACAGCCCGCGTGGGCATAAAAAAATACGGTTTTCTGTGAATCCGAGAATTTTTCCATCAATATCTCTGACATTTCCGAAAATTTGATGCGTCCATGAGATCCTCCTTTCACTCTCTTCCATATAATAGATCTTCAATCATGCTCAAGAAATCCACATCAATAATATTCTCTCACAAGAATATCTCCATCAATACTCCAAAAGATATTCACAAGAAGCTCTCCATTGATCCACAAAAAATATTCTTACTAAAAATGTACATTTTACAAGAGATCCTAGCTTCTTATTTATACTTTCATCTTCTAGGTCACTTAACCCATTTCTAGGTCACTTAACCTATTTTCCTTATTTTAGGGTTAACCACCTTCCATGAATAGAAAGTTCTCCAATACTTTATCATTTAAATATTACTTCTTGACTTTGTCACTTCATTTTATCATTTAAATAATCTTTCTTGATTTTGTCACTTTACTTTACCATTTAAATAATGATTTCTTCTTTTCAAGCACTTTGAATTCTTTGACCTTTTGGGGCTTCAAGCCATCATATGGGGGTCCTTCAACTTCATATAGCCATAACTCTCAAACCGTGAGGAGTTATGTGACATTCCACATACCACTAGAAATGGCATGACAAGCACTATCCATCTAGGATAGTTTCACTAACAACTTCATTGATTTTCATCTCATTATTCCACATACAAGAATGGGTCCTCCAGCCGTTCTCTTAGGATAACTCAATCCGTAAAGAATCTTCCCATGAGGGATTTCACCATAAGGGGACCACTTTGGAGTTCATCCATTTGTGCACCTTATCAACCATGATAAGATAATAATGATTCATCTTTGCATCAATTCACCACTACATCATATATATAAACTATGCATCATGTATCAATGACAAATCATTGATCCATCTTCATCAATGCATCATATCAATGATCCATCTTTATCAATTGGTTTCCACTTGGACATATATCATTCTCATCAAGGGCATCATATGAGTGATCCATCCTTATCAATTGGTTTCCACTTGGACATTTATCATTCTCATCAAGGGAATCATATCAACGATCCATCTTTATCAATTGGTTTCCACTTGGACATATATCATTCTCATCAAGGGCATATTCATTTTTCATCAATCGTCAATCAATCAATTACTTGACATCAGTCAATAACATCAATGAAACCAAACCATTTACATCAATGACATATGATCCAACAATTTCCCAAATAATCAAACCATTGGCATCAATGAAAACATGATCCAACACATTTTCCATCTCACCTGCTCTGAATAACCCTCCTTTAACTGGATTATTACCAATGTAATCATAAAAAGAAAGTTTTTTGGGAATTTTTGACCAAGCTTCCGATAGACTCAAATTTTTGGCCAGACCAACACAAACCCGTCGATCTATTTCTTGTTGGAAGTATCCCTAATCCCACTGGTAATGAGTGGGACCAAATAATTTGACCGGAGTAGTTGCAAAACCATACCACATGGTTCTAGAAACAACGAAAGCTACAAAAAAAACAACAGCAATACTACTGGAGAGGATCGTTTCAATATTCCCCATGTGTAATCCTATGTATAAACATTGGGGAGCATAAACATTGAGATGGAATAGACCTTCTAATATAACCAATATACCTATTTTAATATGATGAGAAGTTATTCCTCCCAGAACAAAAGGATCAAAACCTTCTTCTCCCCATGATGGATCCAGTGGTTGTATTTTTCCAGTTAGTCCACAAGGATCGGACAACCATATCCCAGGACCACACAAACCTGCTACATGAAATTACCCAAATTCAAAAGAAGCTACTCCTCAGAGGAATAAATGAATTCCAAATACTTTTGGAAAATCTAAACAAAGTTTTCTTGTACGTTCATCACAAAATATTTCCAGATCCCAATATACCCAATGCTAAATGGCTACCAAAAAGCACGGACCAAAAAACATTATATGTGCCCCAACCACATCTTCATAACTCCAAATACCAGGATTAATTACGATTTCTCTGGTGATGTTCCATCCACTCCATGAATCCTTTATTCCAAAACAAGTCATAAAAGGTATAACGAACATACCTTGTCCCCACATTGGATCAAGAACAGGATCATATGGTTCAAAAACAACTAATTCGTACAGAGTCATTGAACCGACCCAACCAACAACTAGAGTTGTATGCATTATATGTACATAAATAAATTGGCCAGGATCATTCAATACAACGATATGAACGCGATACCAAGGCAAACCCATGTAAACACCCCTTTTTTTATCAGAAAAAGTAGACACTATGTAACTTTCTCACATTGAAATAGAAGAGATCATGCTATCGAGATAGACCCGAATCATCTCGAAGGTGAACATATATTCACTTGGACATTGCTAATGATGGAACAGGTTCGAAAAAATTATGTTCATACACAATAGTAGGGAGAGGCAAAGATATTTTATCGTTTGTATATACACAATGTGGGGATTGGTACCATTTTTATTGAATTTGAAGAATCAACGAAAAAAAGAGGAAACTTGTTATTTTGTCAATTTACATATAAGATGTGGTATACTTCAATTTTCTATCGGACTTAGGGATAAAAAAAGTGAAAAAATGGAGTAAAATGATTAGAAAGTTAAAAAATTAAAGAAAGGAGTTGAAAAAAATGCAAAATAAAATAATCCAAGCTTTTCAGTTTCTATTGGAATTAATTGGTATATTTTTATTCAACATGTTAATATTTTTAGTTGTATTTATCATTATCCTTTATATATTTAGGAATGATAACAAATATGAAGAGGAATGATAACAAAGTTGAAGATGAAAATGATAGCGATAATTAAAGAAAAGAATGGAGTGACAGATGGAGCAGAGAGGTTACTCCATGAGGATGCTCCATTCAAGGGCGATAAGGATTGTTGCCATAAAAAGAGATAATGATTAAAATGTAGAAGCCAAGAATTGATAATTCCCTTTGAACCGTGTCAAGATATCGCTCTATAATGGGGTTTGCTCGAACAGAAAAAAGGGGGACTAGGGGATACATGGTTCAAGTATGTTTCTAAATTCATGTACATGACATATTAAGTCATCTTTGGGAAACCAGAATGAATTCCTGCTAAATCAGATCCTATATCAAGTTGGGAAAAGCAATGATCTCTTGGGAAGAAAAAGGCGGGCTATCCCGGGGAACCTTCTTAATAGAGAGATCTTTCAAAACATGAGGACATCTAGAGAGAGATTTACCCATTCTTCTCTTTCAAAACCAGTCACTCTACCATATAGGATTATCTCTTTTGGCCCTTTGGTACCCCTGGGTTAAGTTTCTTTGAGTACAGGTAGAGTGAGGAGGGATAGTATACGAGTGCAAGTGACTCAATCGATCCATCAGTAGCACCAATGGCAATAATTTAAGCACTAGAATAAGAGACACATAAAGATCTAGTAGCGATTTTCACACATACTAATAATCCACATGCCAAATGCCAGATGCCACGTATTCTGATGGGTAACTCACCTCGACCATGCTGAGTAAGGTCTATGTATTCCATTGTGTGATAGGGTAAATCGTTGAATGATTATTGGTAAATTCGCTAAGTGAATGCTTAGATAAGTCGTTGTGTATTTACGGTGTAAAAAAAAATGTTGTGTGAACACTAAGAAAATAGCTACACAGTTGTTTCACCTCCATAGATCAGATATCATTACAGGGTTGTTGTCAAAAAAATATAAAATGATTTTCCTAAGTCAAAATGAAATAATAATGCTACTCACAACTAATCCACAAAAAAGTTGTCAACGACCATAAGATGGAAATCCTATGCTAAATAGTCAAGCTATGTTATTAATCAAAGCTATCTATGAAACATATGGAACCATATAATCTATGAAATAGTTCATAACTAAGCAATTATAAAAATAAAAATAAATATAAAACTAATAAAAGAAATATATTGATATCGCTGGGTGAAAGAAGTGAATTGTTGGGTGAGAACACCATGAATGGCTTTGTAAAAAAAATTGCAAAGAAGGGGATGACCAACAACATTTCCCACACAATCTGTTATTTTACCCATTCAGTCTAAAAAGGCTACCAATAGAATCATTGCCTATCCATTCTATGTGTTGTCAACAAATTTAAAAACACAGGGATTAACAAGGCAACGATTTAACCATCCAAGGCAGGGATTTATCACTCAACGAAAGTATAATTTATCAAGAGAATTTCGTTGAGTTTTAACATAGTATTTCTCAAACAGACGTCGATGGAGATTTGTTGTGGTTAAAGGAGATTTGTTGTGGTTATCATAGAAGGGAGCTGAGTTTACTTGACATCAAGGTAATACATATATTGCAGAGAAAAACAATTCTGAAGCATGAGAACGCAGAGCAATTCGCCTTAAATTAAATCCAACGTAGAGGGAAAATTTGCCAAGAATTTAGGAAATAATGTAGAAAAAGAATGCAAGCCAGAAGTATGATAATGCAGACATAAGGTACAATACAGGATGCAGTGTAAAAAGAAATAAAACACGGTCTAATGTGGCCATAGGCTGAGTAACTTCATCATCCAAGGTAAATAATCACAAAGGGGAAATCACAGACCCAATGCATAAAAAAAACCACACAGTAAATTCGCCAGGAATGCATTAAAAATGCAAACTTAAGTCATTGCTAGGAAGGTTATTAAAGCATAGAGTTACTTCGCCAGGAATGCATCAACGCAGGGATCAAAAATAGAGGATAATAAGCAGTTCACCGCGGGAAGGGAAAAACAATCACAGAGGTAATCAATTGCAACAATACGCAAGACAATCACTCAACCATGAACAATCAATAAAGCTAGACCACTAGGAAGAAACATTCATCGCTCATCATCATCACAGAGAAAGGTAAGGCATTATGAGCTATAGGTCTATTAACACTGAAGTGATGACCATAAATCTAAATCATGGCTGACTTCCTAGGTGAGGACTATTGAGCTAGGGACGAGGGCGAAGTAACAAGCACAACTCGTCACAAAATCAATAAAACCATAGGATGGTCATGACATGCAAGGATTGAAAGTCAAGGGAACCAATCAACAGTGAGATTAAGGCTATGGGGAAGATTCATTTATCCACTAAAGTGATAGGTCAATCATTTTCTTTACCCAATTAAAATATAGAACTAAAAGCGTAAAGTATACTAATAATCTACCATGCAGAAATAAAGGAAGCCTATCGTAGCCCAAGTTTCCCGCTCTGAGTTTTTGTCCCACAGGCTCCATGCATATCCCACTTTCTGACTAATGAGACTTCCCCAATACCTACCAACCAATGCTAGGGGTGCTCTTCTTCCCCCTTAGCCCCTTGAGCCGCAAAGGGGCCACACACACTAACCAGGGAATCAACTAGCTGCCATCTCGCCTTGCAAGGCCAAGATACCACTCCTCACTGAGATGGGTATCCCAACTCCCAAAAGATAAGTCATTCAAGTCTGAAATTTTGTAGCATAAAGTTACGCATAAGCGAAGGGATCTATCATCCTTCTCCTCCCTCCATTATATAGAGTTTCGAAGTCCTTTAATTTCCCAAATCCACATTTAATTTATTTTTCAACAATTGAATTCATAAAATCCTCCTTGTACATGTGTCACCCATCCCCTTCATTGCACCATAATTTAATTTCATTAATTAACTAATTACTCCTATTTCCCTCACCCACCTAAAAGAATTTCTAAAATTGCTCCTAGGTATCCCCATATTCCCTTACAAGTTTTAATGACTTTCCCCCCCTTACTAATTTACTAGTTGAGTTTAATTTATAAGGTTTTTAAATGATAGATACCTTACTAAATTAGTCTTTCTTCTTTTTCCTTGTGTTTACCCTTTCTTTTTAAGTTTCCCTCTTTTTCCTAGTTTCCTTATTCTTTTAAATTTACCTCATTCCCTTTTCCTTTAAAACTCAAATTGGCAGGCATAGAAAATTAACTTTTTCCCTTTTTACTTTTTAATTAATAAATTTTAATTATCATAAGTGACAAAACAATTATTTGCCCTTTTTCCCCTTTTTTAAATTTTATCCCCCAAAATCTTTTAATAAATTAAATGAATTACTTACCCCCTTCTCGTCACATGATTAATGATGATTATTGTTATTATTTATTTATTTTTATTTTTATTTTTATATAAATACATAAAAAAATTATCACAAGTATCACTTAGACCTAGACTTTATTTTCCTAGGTTGCGCAACATTTTATTAGGGGAAATTTGTTTTAAATCTTTCTTATCACATTGTTTTTCATAAGGCCATCTAGGTTTATCCATTTATTAATTAACAACATGACGTGCCCTTCAGGATGCACTAGGTTCTTGAAGGGTTCCACTTGCCTCTATCTATTTCCCTTGCGTGAGGTTCCCTTTAGGACACACTATGTTCTCTAATGGTGCCACTTGCCTCTTTCCATTTTTTCTTGCGTGACGTGCCCTTCAGGACGCACTACATGCTCCAAGGGTGCCAATCACCTCTTGACTAACTTGGTAGACATCAAAAACCCCTGGACTCAATACTTTACCAGGTGATATTTTTGGAGACTAAGGGCCTCTAAGGAATAAGGCCCCTGCCTTATTGCGTGCCCCTTAGAATCATCATGAGCGACTGTAGCAGTCGGCCCTCACGACATCGTGGATCTTCTCGAACTAGGTAGTCATTAACCTATAGTTTGATCCATGATGGGAGTGCTAGTATGTTGTGGTAGTGTTGTTGTCCACACCTCTCCCTCAACGTCTCTGGTATTCATGCGTGACCCCTCTACTCCACATGTAAGTTTGGTCGATAATATATCGTCAGCCTGCATCATCAACAAATCATGTCAGGAATATATCCATAATCATATCATCTAATCAGATGCACAAATTTCATATATACAACAATGAAACCCTAATAGTCCACTCCCTGAATCGATCTAGAGTCCAAGGGGTTCCATCGATGCCTCTGCATCCTCTAGGTCCAAAATCCTGCACACTCAGGAAAACCGAATCAATAGCACCTATCCTTGTCAATGTAGCAAAATAACATGTCATCAATTCATAATGCCTCATAATCATAATCAAATTCCCAAAAGAATAATAATCTGGATCACTTGGGAGAAAGTGTCCTCAAAGAATAAGTTTTTTCAGTGCACACAAGAGCGGGATGTTAAATGTATTATTTTTGAAAAATGGTAGCTTAGTCCCCTTCTTCCTTTGTTCCACCTTGATTTTTATCTTGTCTTCTGAACCCTTCTGGAAAGTTGGTATTACCCTTTTCTAATCATAAATACACTTAACACAACTTATGGTTTCCTCCAATGTCTTGGGGCCATCATATTGTATCTTATAACTAATAAATGAGGAAAACCCACTGAGATACCTATGAATTTTAACTTGCTCATCCTTGATGAATGCGACATATTTTAGAAACTCTAAGGAGCTTATTTCATAGTCATCTATTGTCATACTCCCAAGATTGAGTTCAAAGAACTCCTTCACTTTATTTTCATACTATCCCTTGGCTAAGTATTCCTTTTGAAAATACCTCTTGAGCTCCCTCCAAGTAACCTTGTTTTCATAAATGTGTTTCACTTGCACAAAACTATCTCACCACTTTTATGCTTTTCCTTTTATCTAGTATATGATAAATCTCCCTTCTACCGACGTAGGATAATTATGCAGTTGGAAGTACTTCCTCATACCCAAAAACCCAGTCTATGCATCTCCATGTTTCTTGTGCTCACCGTCAAAGGTAGGAGGTATTATTTTATTCATTTCTCCCTCTAGCTCATCGACCCCAGACCTTCTCTTATGCTTTATGATAGGATATGGACTTGAGCTACTACGAGGTTTCCTTGATAAATGCATTGGTGAGTGAGGTTGATCCCTATCAACACTTGTTTCTTCTCTTTTTTTCTAATCATGTGACCTGAAAATTCTTGAATTAATCGACTCTATATTCTTATATATTTTCTTTTCAATTCTATCCAAGATTTGAATCAACTTGATATTGAAGTCATCTTATTGTTTCCTGTCTTTCATAAGCCTTTGATTATCATATTTATAGCCTTGGACATATTTTTTCAGTCCCTTTATGGTTTCTTCCAAGTTTATGTGCTCCTCTTTGGATTTTTTACCATCAACACCCAAACCGATGTAACATCCCCAAATTTTAGAAAAAACAAATTCTATGTTGAATTTATAAATAAATTTCCATTTTTGGAAAATTCAAATTTGGAAATAGTTTTCCATTTATGGAAAATCCAAATTTGGAATTTTGGATTCTATAATTAATTGTTTGATGATTGTTGGGAAAAGATTTGACTTTCCCAACTATCATGTTTTATTGGATAAATTTATGAGACAAAATTTTAATAAATTAAATGTTGGAAGACAAATGGAACAACAAGGTTAAAAATAGTTGACCATGACTCCATGAGTGGGGAACAGGTTTGAGTTACCTCAGAGATGATTTTTACAAGTGGAAGAAGTTGAATTTTACCACTAGCAGCCCCTAGAAATAAAGGATTTGTCAATCTATGAATTTCCCCAAGGAGGGAAAGGAATGGAAATACCTAAGCACAAGAATATATACAAGATATGTGGGAGGCAGGACGTTGCTTAATATGTTAAAGAAATAAGAATTATGTGTTGTTATCAACACTTGTATTATGAGGCAAAACATATTATGATATGTTGGTGGTGACTATAGCTAAGGAGGATAATTGAGTTCTTCCTTATGGACTCATGGTCAGGCTAGGGGGTGATCAAGACAAGTCATTGTGGTTATTTTGTTTTACAGTTGGGTGGAACGTGGTTGTTCCATTTGTTTCCCAACATCAACTTTTTCAGATATGTATTTCAGATGTGTATTTAAATTGTTGGTGTTATTCTAATGATGTTTTATTATTGATGTATACAGTTGTTGTCATATCTTATGTTATTGCATTTAGAAACAAAATATGTTTGAAAGAACTGTATATCCATATTAGTTGATATGGCTTTCCTCTGTGTAAAATGTAAAATAGTTATAGTAATATGTTATTAACAGTGTGGGATATATATATATATATATATATATATATATATATA
>JZKD02S0354109.1:176470-198796 GCA_000966675.3 Picea glauca
AATTCGGGTGCCTTAGTTGCCATCAATGCCAAAGGGGGAGATTGTTGGCAAATGTTTAACAGATAGCGTATGCTTGTCATTGATGGCAAGTACAATAGTGAAGATGGCAGGATCACAATGTGCATCAATGGACAAATAGGAACAACGTAGGCTCAGGAGGAATTAGTGAAGAGTCGAAATTATTCCAAGTAAGAAGGATGTGTAAACTTGGAGGACAAGCGTCGCTGATCGTTGGATCCCATCCAAAAATCTCGATAGCATGAGGGCCATTAGATCTGAATAAAAATGGATTTGGTGTTAAAAGTCGCGAGGCACGAGGACGCGAGGCGACAAAGTGGCTAGAATATTAAGACCATCCATCTGGGAAGGACGCGTGGCAGAGATCGAAGAGATCTTGCGAAATTGGGGGTTCGCAGGATAAAGGCCCAAGTATTGGGTGTTCAAAGTCGCGAGGCATGAGGACGCGAGGCGGTGAAGTGGCGAGAGATTTATAGCCGTCCATATGGGGGGACAGGTGGCAAGAGATCGAGAGATCTCGCGAACTCGAGAGTTCACAGGTTGAGAGTCCAAACATTGGGTACTCCAAGTCGCGAGGTCGCGAGGTAGCGTGAGAAGGTCGTCGGATCCAGATCAGAGGAGGACCATTGGATCAAGAGGAAGCATGGCGAAAGATCAGAGCATCATAAAGATTCATCTCAGAGTTTCACGACTCATGACTTGGAAAGGCAAGAAACATAACCACCAAACTCACGAGATGCAAGATCACGATAAGATCCTAACCATCAATACACCAAAAGACGTGGACCGTTGATCTGAGCTCCATCTCGGAGCCTCGCCTATCGCGACTTGGAGTGAAAAGAACCTCCATCACAGGAATTGCGAGATGCGAGATTGCGAGAAGATCAGGAACGTCAGATTACCAAGAACGTGGATCATTGATCTGAGCCCCATCTCGGAGCTTCGCCTATTGCGACTGGGATTGACTAGAATCTCCATCGAAGGAACAACGATATATGAGATCACGATGAGATCAGGACCATTGATTCATCAAGATCATGAACCGTCGATCAGGGTCGATGAAGATCATAAGTTCGCAACAAAAGTGTGAAACGGGGAAATAACGACAATACCCTTCAGAGTTAATCCAATGTTGCAGATGAATTTGAACAAGATCGGAGGGCTACTATTGCACGACACAGTGAAACTGCCAGTAATGATTGATGGGTTCTACCAAAGGATGTGAAGAGACTTTTGTGTGATTTCCATAGGAGCAGAAGAGTCACATGGAATCTGCTAGTGGAATGAAGATGACTCATGGAGGTGATTGACAGCTGGATGGGATTGAGGTCGTAACTGAAACAGAGAAGGTGAGCTCGACTATCACTTAGAAGATGAAGAGTCTCAACTGCTAGAGAGGCTGAGGAATCTGAATATAACATCCAGTGATACTGGACACGCAGGGTGAACCACCAGAGAAGCTGAAGAGTCATGATCATGATCAGATAGAGAACTTGAGAGGTGGAGGATAACGACGGAGAGTATGCATGCAGAGGAATGGAGAAAATTTCATGGACTAAACGGTACAGAGAAGAGATGGGGTTGCTGTTGCTGTTGGAGGTTGTTGTGAGTGTTGTTGGTAAAGGTGTTTCAAGTGTGAAGAAGGAGGAGAGTGCAGCAGCTGAATAGCATAGAAGAGGAACTGTGCAAAGAATGGAGATGGTGCACAGAGCATAAAAAGAAGAAGACCAGACAGCGCAAGTGAGGTGAGAAGAAAGGCAATGAGGCAGACAGAGCAATGAAATGCAGCAGAATAGTGATAAGTCGGTATCTCTACAAAGAGTTTAAAAGAACGATAATTGTTTAAGCACGGGGACAGCTGATTCACCCCCCTCTCAGTTTTCCAACATCAATATCATATCATCAAATCAAATGAAATATCACAGTAAATAAATCAACCCAATAGCACACTCCTTGACTCAATCCAGAGTCCAAGGGGTTCCACCAATGCCTCTGCATCATCAAGGTCCAAAACCTTACACACTTAATAAAACTGAATCAATAGCACTTGTCTACAACAAATAATAAAACATCAAGTCATCTATCATAACGCATCATAATCAAGTATAAATGTTTTAACATCAGAAAAGTCCAGATCACTTGCGAGCAAGTGTCCTCAAATAATAAGTTTTCTCAGTGCGTCAGAACGGGATGTTACATACACCCCCTCTTGGTCTAAACTTTGTCTCGAAGTTTCTCAGTATAAATGCCAAAATAAAAGTATCATAGTGTCATAAGTCTATCTATCAAACAAAAATGGAAACTGCTAGCACATATCATATGCGTCCTCCCAGGTCGCCGAGTGTGGACTATAACTGTCCCACTGGACCTTGATCTGATCTACCATTCGACGTCGTAACTGTCGAACGCGATGATCTATGATGTGGACCGGCTCAGTTGTGAGCGCTCCCTCGTCCGATACCTGCAAGGAACTCATGTCAATCACGTGTGTAGGATCACTAATATAATGTCTCAAAACAGATACATGAAAAACATCGTGCATACGCCTCAAAGACTCAGGCAAGGCTAGTCGATAGTCCACGGGCCCCTTTCTCTCCACGATCTCGAAAGGTCCCACGAACCTAGGAGAGAGTTTAGCTCCCTTTCCAAACTTGATCGAACTCTTATGCTATTTAACTCGCAAGAAGACTCGATCGCCGACCTCGTAACTACGGTTGACTCGGTGCGCATGGGCATAACTCTTCTGTCGATCCTGTGCTTCCTTAATCCTTTGTCTTATGTTTTTCATTTTCTCTTCCATTTCTTGGATTACTTCTGGTCCCACCAGGACCCTATCCTCAAGTCGATCCCAACTCAAGGGTGTCCGACACAGTCGCCCATAAAGAAACTCAAAAGGCGCCATCATAATGGTGCTCTAGTAAATGTTGTTGTAAGCGAACTCTACTAGAGGCAAGAATTCCTCCCAACGATTTTGTTGGTCCATCACATACATGCGCAACATGTATTCCAAGGTCTGGTTCATTCATTCGGTCTTTCCGTCAGTCTCTGGGTGATACGCACTACTAAAATTAAGTTGGGTTCCCAAGGCCTCTTGGAAACTCATCCAAAATCGTCCAGTAAACACCGATCCCCGATCGGATATAATCTTCTTAGGCATGCCATGCAGCCTCACAATCTCATTGATGAAAACTCTCATTATGTCAGGTGCCTGATACGTCATACGCACAGGAATAAAGTGAGAACTCTTCGTCAGAGTGTCTTCTACTACAAAAATCGCATCATGTCTCCTTGCCATCAGTGGCAATCCAACAATAAAATACATTGGAATTACTTCCCATTTTGATTCCGGAATGGCATGTGGTTGAAGTAAACCTTCCGGGTGTCTATGCTCAGCTTTTACCTGCTGACACTCTAGACATTTGGCCACATAGTTGACTATGTGAGCCTTCAATCCCTTCCAGAAGAATAAGGGTTTAAGGTCTGCCCTCATCTTCGTAACTCTCGGGTGAGCCATGTAAACTTCTCTATGAGCCTCGCTCAGGATCAACATCCTCAACTCGTCATTTGGTGGTACATAAATCTGACCTCTAAACCTCAATAACCCATCGCTATCAAAAGAAAATCCCTCATATTATGGTAACATCATTGAGTTTTGTCCGAGAAAATCCTCGACTTCTTTGTACCAGTCATCGTCACATTGTAAAGTGAGAATCTTCTCACATAGATTTGTTTGAAGGGGCAACACAGAAAAGATGCGTGGCCTCCAACTCAAGGCATCCACCACTCGGTTCACTATTCCCTTTATGTAATTAATCTCGAAGTCATACTCGCTAAGCAATTCCGACCAACGCCATTGTCACACGTTCAGGTCGCTTTGCATGGAAATTTGTTGCAGCCCACAATGATCAGTCTTTAATTCAAATTTTCGTCAAACAAGGTAGTGTCTCCAAACCTTCAAGGAATAAATGATGGCTAATAGCTCCAAATCGTGCATCGCGTAGTTCTCCTCATCCCTTCTCATCTTCCTCGAAATGTAAGCAATCACTCGTCCGTCTTGCATCAAGACTCCGCCTAATCCTTCCTTGGATGCATCAGTGCATACCAAGAAGTCCATGTCCATGTCAGGGACCTTTAGTATCGGCGCTATTGTCAACAACTCTTTAACCCTCCGAAATGATTTCGCGCATTTCTCCGTCCAGAAAAACTTCTTGTTTTTCTTCTGCAATTCCATGATCGGATTTTCTATCTTTGAAAATCCCTCGACAAACCGTCGATAGTATCCTGCTAAACCCATAAAACTATGCACTTCTGTGACATTCATCGGTGCAGGCCATTCCATAATACCCTCAACCTTGTCTGGATCCACGACGATACCTTCGCCGGAGATGACATGCCCTGAATAGTGAATCCTCGAATGATAAAAAGAGCATTTGGACAACTTCCCATACAATTTGTGTTCTCGTAAACATTGTAGTACCAAGCGCAAGTGTTCGTCATGCTCCTATGTCATCCGAGAGTAGATCAAGATGTCGTCAATGAATACTTGGACGAACTGGTCCAAGTACTCCCGGAACACCCCATTCATCAAAATCATGAATACCCCTGGGGTGTTTGTCAGTCCAAATGGTAAATAAGTAAACACGTAATGTCCAAATCTCATCTTAAAGGTGGTCTTTGGGATGTCATCCTCCTTGATCCGTACCTGTCATCTCGAGCACAATTGATTGGTGCTCTGCCTGGTGATTATTCATCGCTGCATGAATCTAATTGGCCTTACCCATATCTCCCACTGTAGTGGGTCCGGCTGATCCAGACGCTCTGGTTCTCTCTACAGGACAGTCGCGCTGATAGTGTGACTCCCCACACGTCCAACACCCCTTCTTTGGCCCAGTAGTCCTTGTACCCGAAGAAGATGACTGCCCACCTACCTGAAACCCTGGTCTATTCTGCTGAATAGGCCTAAACTACTGTTGCTGCGGGCGACGCTGCTGTTGGTGCTGTGGTCCTTGATAAGGTGTTCGCTGCTGAGGTGGCGGTCATTAGGGTGTAGCAAAAGTGGATCCCCTCTGGAAGCCACAATATCTCGGTGTATGCCTCGCAGGTGTTTAGTGTTGCGGTGTACCAGATGAACCCTTCCCTGCGGGTCTCACTGGGGTCCTGGTCTAACCCCCACTGATAAGATCCTCCTCTACTATGAGGGCCTTTTGGAAAGCATCATGCAAGGTTTGAGGCATCAAGATCCTAACCTTTGCACGCAGCCTGCCGTTAAGGCCAAACACAAACCGGTTGACCTTGAGCTTCTTTGTGTTAAGGTGCAGAGCATACCAGAGAAGCTCCATAAAACATGCCTCATACTCGAGCATCGTACGACCTCCCTGTTGTAATGCATTGAACTCGTTGAGCTGATGCTCAATGAATTCCTCTGAAAGATACCTCTCTCAGAACCGTTCCTCAAACATTTCCCATGACACATCTTCAATGGCCATGTTTAGCTGTTGCAGGAGCGTCTTCCACCATAGAAGAGTGCTCCCCTTCAGTTGAAAGACCGCCATGCGGGCCTTCATGTTGGAGGTATAATTGTGAAGTTCGAAGCACATCACCATATTCTCCAACCATGCCTCGGCAACGACGCCATCTGGGGCACCAAAGAACTTGGGAAATTTTACCTTCTCGAGTTCACGGTGAAGGCTATCTGTAACGGTCGGTGCGTGCGGCGGAACCTCAGCAGGTGTCAGCGCCCTGACCTTGTCTCTGTCCAATCGACCGATCAATGCCTCAGACATGCGCTGAAAGGACCTCATCATATCGACCACGTCTCCAACTGCTATCTGCTCTTGTCCGAGAACCTGCTCGCCTCCCTAGGGGTTAGACCCCTCAGGCGTGGATGCTACTGGAGGCGTCACGCCTCCTCCCCTAGCACCCCATCGTCTGCCTCCGCGGCGTCCTCTAACCATGATTACCTGCACGCACACAATCAACTTGATTAGCAACAATATACTCAATCAAATCATGTCACGGAAGCCGTAGCGAATCCCATGTCATGGGTCGATCCGACTCTGATACCATATGTAACAACCTCCTCATTACGACAACAACTCTAATAACAGGTGCAATTTTTATTTTTTTTGTTTAAGGTGTGTGCGCTCATGTAAAAAGAAACAGACACACTGGACTCCACGACGCCACCCAACAACTAACAAGACGCACCCACGATGTTCACAATAAGAAGACATAAGACACACAACAAGCAACTGCAAACATGAACGACCATAGACATAAGGCACACAATAAGTGTCTGCAAGAAGGAAACGACACACGGTGTTGTACAATACAATTACATATGGAAGAATCCATAGTAGCAGAGTTTGCTATTTCTTCACAAAAAAGCAGGGTGTTTAATCTTAGTCCTCTGCTCTGGAGAGAGAGAAGGTCAGATAGGCTCCTGGCCGAATGCTCAGGCAGAAACTAGTAATCTCCGTCAGGTGTGTCGCAAGAGTGGAAACCCTGCCTTTAAAGGGCCCGATACTCTTGATATGGCACTGGATTCTATACACATGAAATATCACACACACCGACCTATATACTGAGGCTACCTGGAGGTGTCTACATCCCACCCGATACAAGCAGACTGAGCAAGGCAAGCCAACCGAGTACAACAAATCAACGGGCAGCCATGACCTCTATGGAAGATGCAAGTCTAAGGACACTAACAATAACCATCCATTAGTTACGACCCAACATAACCTATGACTCAACTGGACACAAGTGTAGATCATTTACTTCGTTTAAATCCATTAGTCGAGGAGTCATCAAGCCAACCATAAAATGAGTATGCATGAATGATTTCTAAATCTAACACATAATGATGTATTTCTCTTAGTTTAAGGACATTACCCTCTTAGTTTGAAATTTGAAACGTCCTTATAATGATCAACCTTACCATTACATTTATTTTTCAACAATATCTTAACCGTTGTCAATGTCCTTACATTCCTATGATGTCAAGGCTATAAAGCATTTTTTTTTCCCACAAGTGAGGATATTACATTTCCATGTTTCAACGATGATATTACCATGACAATCAACTACAATGACATCACCATCAAGGCTAACATCATTACATTGTACTACAACGACTTGCACATAAACTAACTATTTCCATATTAAACTACAATGACATCACCATAAGGCTAGTATCATTACCTTTATAATATAAAGACCTTGCAAATACACTAACTAATTTCATAATAAAATTACCATGAAAACACCATAGTGCTAGCATAATTACATTTACATTATAAGACCTTGCAAATCTACTAACTAATTTCCAGAACTTAGAATGACATCACCATTATTAGTTCCATAATCGTTAGCATTTACCATTAAACGCTTCATTACATTACCATTACTGTAAAACAAATAATATTAATAATTTCCATAAGCCTTTAACTTCACCTTACTTTACCCATTACCATAAACATTAACATCCTTAGCATTAAACCATACTTAATTCATGTTAAAACTTTCTTCATCCTTTTTGAAGGATCGAGATGTAATAAAAATAAAACTCAACGCACAAGGAGATTTTTCAAATTAAAAGAGTTTCATCTGCTATACAAACCCAGGTGGATCTACAGGGGACTAAATGTCCTAAACTGACTTTCACAATGAAAACGAGTTGTAAAAATTTTTGGAGGGAAAAATTGGATTGGTGGAAAGGGTCAAGGACAGTCATTCAAGGCATAGATGGAAGACGTTTAAGGTTAGAGGAATTTCCTTCTCTAGTCCACGTGCTAGATTGTTGTTCAGCAAGCTAACAAGTCAACATTATCAGATCAAGTGAGGTGGCTGTAGCATGGTAAGGGTGGTTGCGCCTGAGTAAAAAGGTAGGTAAATCTAGCGCTGGAAATTCTAAGAACCAGTCATATCTGCTAACGAAATTCATTGATAACCATGGTGATACATACACGCCACAGTCATAAGGAAAACGCACCAGACTTCCCAAGCATAGGTTGAGGGGTTGGGTTGCGTGGTTTTCCACCACGAGGGGCATCAGTAAATAATGGGACGCACAGAGCGTGCCCTCCCATCATGTACAGGTTAAGGGTTTAGAGGGTCGAGCAGCGTTGAGGGAAACGAATCGCGTGGGTAATCCCCCCCACGAATCGCACCAGGAAATAAAACCACACAACGACATAGTAGAGACATGTGGGCGTTTTTGGGTGCGGGTATCATCTCCCCAACCTCCCAGTATATCCCACCCCCACGCAAACAAAAGAAGCAAGAGGAAAACGCAGGGTTAGAATGAAAACGAAGAGTTGTAGCAGTACATAGAGGAGATTTTAACAAAGAAACACAAGAATGTAAGTGAAATGCAGAGAGGAGTCATTAAATTTTTGAAATACACAGCGGGGTTATCCCAACAGGACAGAATGAAGTCTCCGATCCAAAATTCAAAGGACATGCCCATACCACTGTTGTCAACAAATTCTCAGATCCCATTCTCAACAAAAATGTCTAAACCCGTTGCCGGAACAAATCTCAGATCCCAGATTTCAAACAAATGCCAGAAACCAGATTTCAGTAACAATTTACCCAACGAATTTTTTTGAAACAATAACACTGTAACCAAAATACAAAATGAACTGCCAGAAGAGTTTTCTTCAGCAACAATTTCACATGGAAAAATTCCAAAACAAATTACAGTGAAAAATTACCATCCGAATTTGCCAGAAAGGATTTTTTGTCTCCAGCGTGACCTTACACAGGGAAATTCGTCATTCAGGGGAGGTAGACGCACGGCTTGAGTACTCAGAAGTTTCACAGTAAAATTTACAGCCTTGCTAATTACACAATTTTTCTTTATGCAAATAAATAACAGAGGTAGGTAAAAGCAGTAAATTTTTTGGGTTATCTCGCAATAAAGAAAATTTCCATACGAACTTCATTACAGAAATGTATAGCAAGAACACAAATGCAGAGAAGGGTTCATATACAACCTTAAAGATTTCACATTATTCTTAAAACAACAAACCTACTTGCGTACCTGTGACCTACGAAGAATAAACTGAAGACGCAATCCCACACTTGAGCTCCGCGCCGCTCCCGCTCAATGACTGTGGAGACTACACCGGTACCTCCCAGCCAAACGCTAGGGGTACTCTACTTCCCCCTTAGCACCCCGAGCCAAAAAGGGGCCACACAAGATCCAAAAGATAAGACTAGCTTCTCAGCTCGCCTCCAAGGCTGAGCTACCACCCCTATACAGCTGAGAATTTCCCAACTCCTCACAAGCAATCAGTCCAGTCCCAATTTGTCAACATAACCATCCCCTAACCCTAACCCTCCTTTTCTTTTTTATAGTCTTTCCCCCCCCTCTTTCCCTAATCACAATTAATTTAAGTTTTTTTATGAAAACCCACTAAAAATTCTCTGTCTTACAAGTGTCACTCATCCCCCACGTTTCTCCAAAATTATTTTCTCTTTTTTTTTTTTAACAAAACCAAAAATGTAAATGCGCTAATGCATCGTTTCATTTTATTTTTAAATTCATACTTTTATATTCCCGATCGTTAAATTATTTTATTACTATTGGTTCACTCTGAGTTAACTAAAACTGTATTTATGTATATTTTTATTTTTAAGAAAAGTTATGTTTCAATTTGAATAAAAGTTATGAGTTCATTAAAAGTTAACTAGTTGAAAAAGATTAAGAAATCTTGTATCCGTTGATATATTGGTTGTATAGATGGATGAAGTTAACGTTAATAAATCCAAGAACTAGAGCTCAAGTAAGTTCTAAAAATTGTATTCTCCTTGCACTGCAATGAGGTGTGAACTCTAGCCTAAAATCTCATAATGATGTTTTGCTTAATTATTTTAATGGTTATTAGGGTTAATTGTTATTAATAATGATATTTGGGTATAGGATTAGGTCAAGATTCATTGGAGCTATCTACTTTAGAATTAGGGTTAGGATCTTTTTAGAGTTAGATTTAGGGCCTTTTTCCTTAAGGTTAAACGAAATTTTTGTTTTTATCTTAGAGAAGTTTTTTTTTTTTGGACTTAGGTTTAAATTTTGAACTGGACGACAATTGTTTAGGGGAGTTGTTTTAAGAATTTATTAAGGAGTTATTGTCTTAGGGATATTTAGGTTTGTTTCCTTCATCCACATCAATGCGACGTGCCCTTCAAGACGCACCACATGCTCCAAGGGTGCCACTCGCCTCATTTGTTTCCTTTGTGCGACGTGACCTTCAGGATGCACCACGTGTTCCAAGGGTTCCACTCGCTTCTTGTGTTTCTTTTGTACGACGTGCCCTTCAGGATTCACCATGTGCTCCAAGGGTGCCACTCGCCAACTGGATTGATTGGTAGACATCTATAACCACTCGAGTCAACACTCCGCCAGGTGAACTCGTGGGAGACTAAGGGCTCTAAGGAATAAGGCCCCTACCTTATTGTGTTCCCCTTAGAATAATCGTGAGCGACTGTCCCAGTCTGTCCTCACGACATCGTGGATCCTCTAAAACTAGGTAATCGTTAACCTACAGTTCAAGCCATGAAGGGAGTGCTAGTAGGCTATGGCAGGGCTGATGTCCACGCCTCTCCCTCCACCTCTCTGGAAATCATGTGTGGCCCCTTTAATCCATATGTGAGTCTAGTCAACAAGCTATCATCAGCCTGCATCATCAACAATCATGTCAGAAATGTCAACATCATATCATCAAATCAAATCAAATATCACAGTAAATAAATCAACCCAATAGCGCACTCCCTAACTCAATCCAGAGTCCAAGGGGTTCCACCGATGCCTCTGCATCATCAAGGTCCAAAACCCTGCACACTGAATAAAACTGAGTCAATAGCACCTGTCTACATCAAATAGTAAAACATCATGTCGTCTATCATAACGCATCATAATCAAGTATAAATGTTTTAACATCAGAAAAGTCCAGATCACTTGCGATCAAGTGTCCTCAAATAATAAGTTTTCTCAGTGCGCCAGAGCGGGATGTTACATCTTTAGAGGTTATTTTGTAGTTATTAGATAAAACAAGGTCCTCATCTAGACATAAAGGATTATGGTTGAAATCAATACTTAAAAGAGTAACTTGTTTAGTTGTATTCCTAGCATTAAAGTCTCCTAGAAGGATGATATTACCTTCATTTTTCAAACTATCAATATCTTGTTCTAAATCATTATAGGGACAATTGTTATCTAGATTATTTTTCTTATAAAAAGTAGAATTGATAGGAGAAAAATAAAAAAAATGCTATATCCATCTTCTTAGCATTGGTGTCTGAAATTTCTATCCAAATGTAATGATTGAGAAGGTCAATCTTATAAAGTTGAATGTGAGGAAAAATGATCTTTATAATACAACAAGAAACACATCCTATCCCTCTACGATGCGATTTTTTGTTCCATGTCGACCACCAGACAAATCCTTCTATGTTAGAGACCTTAGAATCCTCATGCCCACAAGTTTCAACTAGACAGATACTATCAATATTGTAACATCCTGCTCTTGCGCACACTGAGAGAACTTATTCTTTGAGGACACTTACTCACAAGTGATCCATATTATTATACTATTAAGAATTTGATTTTGATTATGAGGAGTTATGGGTTGATGACATGTTGTTTTGTTGCATTGACATAGACAGGTGCTATTGACTCAATTTTAATGAGTGTGAAAGATTTTGGACCTCGAGGATGCAGAGGCATCGATAGAACCCCTTGGACTCTAGATCGAGTCGGGGAGTGAACTATTAGGGTTTGATTGTTTTATATGTGATATTAGTGCATATGATTAGATGATATGATTATGGATATATTTCTGACATGATTTGTTGATGATGCATGATGACGATATCTTGTTGACCATACTCACATGTGGAGTAGAAGGGTCACGCACAACTACCAGAGATGTTGAGGGAGAGGTATGGAAAACAACCCTGCCACAACCTACTAGCACTCATGTTGTGGCTCGAACTATAGGTTAAATATTACCTAGTTCGATAGGACCCACGATGTCTTGAGGGAAGACTGCAACAGTCACTCACAATGATTCTAAGGGGAACGCAATAAGGCAGAGGCTTTATTCCTTAGAGGCCCTTAGTCTCCAAGAAGATCACCTGCCGGAGTATTGACTCCAAGGTTTTTCGATGTCTACCAAGTCAGTCAAGAGGAGACTGGTACCCTTGGAGGACATGGTGTGTCCTGAAGGGAACATCGTGCAAGAAAAATGGAAGGAGACAAGTGGCACCCTTGGAGCACGTAGTGCGTCCTGAAGAGCACGTTACACAAGAGAAACAGAAAGAGGCGAGTGGCACCCAAAGAGCACCTAGTGCATCCTGAAGGGAACGTCACATTGTTATTTAATAAACGGATAAACCTAGATGGCCTTGGGACGAATAATGTGTTAAGGAATATTTAAAACATTTCCCCTAATAAAATGTCGCTCAACCTAGGAAAATAAATTCTAGGTCTAATTTGTACTTGTGATAAAAAAATTCTCTATTTATTTAAAATATATATATATATATATAATAATAAAAATAAAATAAATAATAATGATAATATTGAGTAATCTTGTGACAAGAAGGGGGTAAGAAATTAAATTGATTTATAAAAATCTTTTGGGATAAAATTTAAAAAGGGAAAATAATTGTTTTACTATATTATGCTAATTAAAATAAAAATCGTGAAAAAGAAAGAGGGAAAAAGGGTAAGTTTCTGGACATGTCTTTTAGAATTTTAAATAAAAAGGGAAAGAAAGAAATTTAAAATATTTAGGAAACTAGGAAAAAGTGGGAAGCATAAAAGAAAGGGGAAAAAAGGAAAAAGCAAAAAGACTAACTTAGTAATGTATCTAGCATTTAAGAACTTTCTAAAATCAAACTCAACTAGTAAATTAGTAAGAGGGAAAGTCATTAAAACTTGTAATGGAATTTGGGGACACCTATGAGCGATTCTAGGAATGATTTTAGGTGAGTTAGGGAAATAGGGGTAATTAATTAATTAAGGAAATTAATTTTTGGTGCAATGAAGGGGATGGTTGACACATGTACGGGGATGATTTTTATGAATTAAATTATTAAACAATAAATTAAATGAGATTTTGGGAAAGTAAAGGACTTCAAAAATGTATATAATGGAGGAAGGAGAAGGATGATGGATCTCTTCTATGATGTGTAACGTTACGCTGCAGAAATTTATACTTGACTCACTTAGCGTGTGGGAGTTGGGATACCCAGCTCGGTGAGGAGTGGTAATTCATCCTTGCGATGATAACTAGGAGCTAGTTGATTCTCTAGTTAGTGTGCATGGCCCCTTTGCGACTCCGGGGGATTAGGGGGAAGAAGAGTACCACTACCGTTGGCTGGGAACTACCGGTGAAGTCTCATCGGTCGACAAGCGAGGGCTGCATGGAGCACATGGGACATCAACTTAGAGCGAGCGAATTGGGATATGGTATGCTTCCTTCATTTTTGCATGGTAGATTGTTTGTATGATTTATGATTTTAGTTCTATATTTTTAATTGGGTAAATAAAATGATTGTCTTAACATTCTAGTTGATGACTGAAATTTCTTCGATAGCCTCTAGCTCGTTGTTGATTGAATTCCCATGCCCTCGATCCATGCATGTCTTGATTGTCCAGTGGTTTATTGATTTTTGATGATTGAGTTTTATTTATGCCTTCTTCCATAACTCATCAGTCCATGCCTAAGCAGTCAGCCAGGAGCCTAATCTACATTCGTCACTTCGGTGTTAATAGACCTATGGATCTAAACGGCCTGCTTTTCTGTGTGTGGATGATGAGAGAAGGATGTTCCTACCAGTCATCTACCGCTGTTGGTTGTTCCAGATAGTGTTTGTCTTATGCTTTCTAGAAAAAGAGTACCGATACGTATAGATTAATTTTTGTCCTTGTTGGTTTATCTCTGCACTAGTTTTTGTTCTTCGGGCCCTTAAGGGATTAACCTTGGAGTTTCTTTGCGCTAAGGCTAGTAGAATCTCTCTAATCATTTCAATGACTTTTCCCATTGGATCTTTGTGTTTCTCTTAATGTTTTCTACATTTTATTTTATTATGCATCTGCGTTATTACACTAATCCTAGTGCTTGTATGTTTTATGGATTGTGATTACCTTTTACTGACTACTATCCGGAGAAATATTCTAATATCGACAACGATTTGACTATCTAGAAGGAATTTAATTCTCAAAAGAAATTTTACCTTTTGTAAATGATATAATATGTACAATCGATGATTGATATTTATTGATAAAAGGCAACGAAATTACCCTTGGTTGACTGAGTTCTTTTACATGGGAATGAATACAAATTCTAGACAACATTGCATTCTCTGAGTTTACATATATTGTTTTTACTGCGTTTTTTTTTTTATCTTATGTTATTGACAACGATTGTAATCCACTCCCTACTAAATCCCTTTTTTTTGAATGTTAAATCCCTTTTAGTCAGTGATTCATCACACGACGAACTCATGGATCGCTCAACCAATTCTTCTTGTGCTTTCATTTTCACAACAAATATTATTAAGACAAAATTCTCATAAAGACAATGAAATATTCACTCTGCATTGCTGGCATTTCAAATTCAACTTGATCATCAGTGACAGTGATTCTTCTGATAGTATGAACAAGCTATTTTTTTCTTCCTTGATTAACAACTATTATTTGCCAGATGACAGCCATAGATGGCCCTTCACTGTGGTGTAACTTTTACCCTCTTTTACTGACAGTGATCAAGCTTTTAGAGCCACGATTTCACCTGTAACCAATGAATGTGTGTTATATTTGTTGACTATGTCTTAACCTCCAACTGATGTGTTACCCCCACGTTTTTGTAGTAGTTTTGTAAACTCTCATAGTTGTGTTTGGCATCATTAGTCCTTATCATTCATATCTCTTTACCATCTATGAATTGTAACCATGACTTGCTGTAAATTTGTTGGGACTTGCTTTGACTTTGCTGTGACTATGCTGTGACTTTGTTGTGACTTTTATGTGACACCTTTGCTGAGACTTTTCTGTGACACCTTTGCGGTGACTTTGTTCTGAATGTATCCCTTCATCAAACTCTTAGCTTACTTCATCATTATGACATTGTTCCATCCTTTAGGGAAATGATTTCATTCTTGAGATGTGAAACAATATCCATCCTGTGTATTAGACATCCCACTTTTAGATTTTGCATTGATGAAAACTAATTTAGCAATATTTTTTGGACAACTAACTACTTGCTTCGGCGTTCTTACCCCTCAGTTTCTTTTCTTTTTCTGACAACATTAATAATTGGCATTATGGTTCTGGACAACTTCCCTCTATTTTTAACTAGCAATGATAATTATGGTTGTAGGACATCATCTAAAAATGGCATAAAGTGCATTGAATGGCTCTGAATGAAATTAAAATATGATCAAGCATATAGAAATTAAATCTCATTAGACGAATTGGGAAGAAAAGCTCACCAAATGTATATGGCATCAATTCTCATTGCATGTATAGCTACTTTTCTCGTAACGTGTAGCTGGAATTAATTGGCATTTACAACTTGTAATGTACATATTTCCTCGTAGTTAATGTGATATACAATTGTTAATTGTTGAGTTGAATAGTATTAATGACAACTTGAATTGTTATTGTTGTCTAAATTGTCCTTTAGACTTGCAAATTAGATTGCACTTGAGGTTTATTTAGCCTTGCACATTATTGACTAGTAGTCAATTGGATTTGCTAATTTAGATATGAGATTAAGTTAATTCGATATATAGTTATTTTTAATTTGGTAAATTAGACTCTCTAAATTAAATTGTATTTCATGTTAAGTTAGGCTATAAATCACTGACTAATTGTATTTAGACTAGTTAATTTAGATATATTTTTAATGCTATATTAGATGGTAAATATTGACAAGTTTAGACTTCATAAAAGGGTTGGATTGTTGACAAAGTTGAGTTGGGGCTTGTGTCTTCCCTTTTTGTTTTCTACTAGCGTCTCATCGACCTGTTGATTGGGGTTGGGAATGGTTTTCTTATCGGTAATCGGCCACTATCACATTGGATTTATCTAGAGTCCTCGTTCCAGATAGGATGTGTTGTACCAGGGTTATTGACACGTCTATCACTTGGGGATGACCTGATTCCTGATGAGGGGATCATGGTGTGTCCTATTGGATAGTGGTGAACAAGAACATGGTTAGAGTCGGTGCGTTTGTGTAAGTGTTGTCGAGCATTGTAAGTTGATTTTGGCACATGGGTGGAACACCTTCATGCATTTGGTTCATGCACCTTGTGGTTCTAGTATTGTTCATCTTTGGTCATTGTGTTGGGAGGGGAATGTTTTCCCTTAGCTTGTAGGTGTGTCTTGTTGCGTCGGGTGGGTAGTCATTCCTCCTTATTGTTCTACGCATGTTTCCCAATTTCCCTTGTGCCAGTGCATGGAGTCATAGTTGCTAATTACCTGGATTGTTTTCTTGTGTTCGTCGTCAGTGGTGTAGTTAGTTGTTGTCGTTATCACCTTCATGCCTCTTAACCCAAAGAAAAAAACAAAAATTTTTCACTTTTTCTTCACAGATAATCGTAACGGTGTGGTTGTTACATGTGGTATCAGCGCGGGGTTCAACTCATGACTTGGGATCACTAGGTCTTCCGCTAATATGATTTTGACTATAATGTTTCTAATTGAGTTTACTTATATTCGTGAAGTAATCATGGATAGAGGGTGTCGAGGAGGTAGATGACAGGGTGCTAGGGGTGGAGGCACAACACCTCCAGTAGCATCCATGCTTTAAGGGTCTAACCCCCATAGAGACGAACAAGTTGTCAGACAGGATCAGATAATAGTGGGTGATGTGGTTGGAATGATGACGTATTTTTAGCGAATGTCTGAGGCACTGATGAACCATTTGGATAGAGATGAGGCTAGGGCATCGACACCCCCAGAGGGTCTACTATGCGCTCTAGTTGGTACTAGTAGCATTCACCGAAAACTTGAGAACATCAATTTTTTTGAGTTCTTTGGTGCCCTGGATGGAGCAACCATTGAGGCATGGTTGGAGGATATGGCGATGTTCTTTGTGCTTCATGACTATACCTCCAAAATGAAGTTCCACAATGTGGTATTTTAACTAAAGCGAAACACTCTTCTATGATGGAATACACTTCTGCCACAACTAAACATGGTCGTCAAAGATGTGTCATGGGAACTGTTCGAGGAACGGTTCCGAGAGAGGTACCTATGAGAGGAATTCATTGAGAGTTAGCTCAATGATTTCAACACCTTACGATAGGCAGTGGTACGGTGCCTGAGTACGAGGCTCGTTTTATGGAGTTGCATTGGTATGCTCTGCATCTTAATACTGAGAAACTTAAGGTCAATAAGTTTGTGTTCGGCCTTAATTGTATCTTACGTGCAAAGGTTAGGATTCTGATGCCTCAAACCTTGCATGATGTTGTCCAGAAGGACCTCATAGAAGAGGAGGAGCTTATCAGTGGGTGTTAGAGAAGGACTCCAGTGAGACCAGTATAGAAGGTTTCATTTGGTGCGCAGCAACATCAGACACCAGCCAGACATATGCCTGGATATAGTGGCTTCCAAAGAGGATCCACTTTCACTGCACCTCGACGACCGAAACCTCAGCAGCGGACACCTTATCGAGAACAACAACATCGACAACAACGTCAACCGTAGCAACAATAGTTTAGGCCTGTTCAATAGAATAGACCAAGATTCTAGGTCGGTGGGCTGTCATCGTCTACTTCGGGTACCAGGAGTACTAGACCGAAGAAGGGGTGTTGGACGTGTGGGGAGCCACACTAATAGCGTGACTTCCCAGTGGAGAGAACTAAAGTGTTTGGATTAGTCATACCCACTACCATGGGATATTTGGGAAAGGCCCATCGGATTCATGTAGCGGTGAATAACCTCCAGGAAGAGAACCAGTGAATTGTGCTCAAGACGTTAGGTATCATTGCTGACCAGACCCTTAGTATTTTGATAGATCTCGGTGCTACCGAGAGTTTCATTTCTCGTGCAGTGCTAAAAAGGATTAAGGTAAAAGAAGTTGAACATGATGAGTTTAGCTTCATAGAGATGGCTTCGATAGTCAAATAGAAGACTGGAGGAAAGTTTACGGGCTATATCCTTAACCTGGGAGAGTTTGTCACCAAGTCCAACCTGTACGTCACGATATTAGGATCTTATGACGTTGTGATCGGTATGGAATGGTTGGAATCACATGAGGCGATACTCAACTATAATACGAAACAATTAAGCTTTGTCCTTGATGAGCGGCAAAGACGTGTGATTGTAGGATGGAACCATGGCGTTTCCCTGAGTTTCATCTCTTCCTTCTAGCTATGGAAGAGCATGTGCAAGGGATGTAAGATTTATGCGATCCTTGCATTAAACGAGAAGGGAGTAGCGGAAGGTCTAGAACACCTTCCTGTGGTGAGAGAGTTTATGGATGTATTCCCATAGGAGTTACTTGGGATGCCACCAGAGAGGGAATTTGAGTTCACTATAGAACTAAAAACGGGGAGTGAACCGATAGCTAGAACGCTTTATCGGATGTCGACCCCAGAGTTACAAGAGTTCAGAATGCAACTGAAAGAATTGTTGGACCTGGGATTGATACATCCAAGTGTGTCACCGTGGGGCGCACGTGTTATTTTCATACAAAATAAGGATGGGTCATGGAGGCTATGCATTGACTACCATCAATTGAACAAGGAAATGATCAAGAATCAATATCCATTGTCGGGGATAGATGATTTGTTTGATCAGATGAAGAGTGTGATGTTGTTCTCAAATATCTATTTTCGATCAGGGTATCACAAATTACAGATCAAGGAGGATGATGTCCCTAATACCACCTTTAAGATGAGGTTTGGACATTATGAGTTTATTTTTTTACCGTTTTGACTGACAAACGCCCCAGAGGTATTTATGATTTTGATGAACAGGGTGTTCTATGAGTACTTGGACAAGTTTGTCCAAGTATTCATTGACGATATTTTGATTTACTCTCAGATGACATAGGAGCATGATGAGAACTTGCGCTTGGTACTACAGTGTCTGCGAGAGCACAAATTGTATGGGAAGTTGTCCAAATGCTCATTTTATCAATTGAAGATTCACTACTTAGGGCATGTCATATCCAACGAAGGTATCACCATGGATCCAACAAAGGTCTAGGCTATTATCGAATGTTCTATGCCGACGAACCTCCTAGAAGTGCGTATCTTCATGGGTTTAGCAAGATACTATCAACGGTTCATCGAGGGATTTTCAAAGATAGAAAATCCGATCACATAGTTGTAGAAGAAGAACAAGAAGTTTGTTTGGAATAAGAAATCCATGGAATATTTTTGGAGGCTCAAAGAGTTGTTTCCAATGACACCGATACTAAAGGTCATTGAAATGGACGCAAATTTCTCAGTATGCACTGACACATCCAAGGAAGGCTTAGACAGATTCCTGATGCAAGACAGTGGAGTGATCACTTACATATTGAGTAAACTAAGAAGGCACGAGGAGAACAACATGACACATGATTTGGAGTTGTTAGCCATAGTTTATGCCTTAAAGGTTTGGAGACACTACCTTGTTGGATGAAAATTTGAACTAAAGATAGACCATTGTGGACTATAACACATCTTTACGCAAAGAGACCTGAATGCGCGAGAACGGTGTTGGTCGGAATTTCTTAGTGAGTACGACTTAGAGATTACTTACATAGAAGGAACAGTGAACCGAGTGGCATATGCATTAAGTCAAATATGACACATCTTTTCATTGTTGCCTCTTCAGACGAATCTACGTGAAAAGATTCTAACTTTACAATGTGACGATCACTGGTACAAAGAGGTCGAGGGTTTTTTTAGACAAAACACAATGATGGTACCAAGATTTGAAGGATTTACATTTGACGACGATGGATTATTGAGGTTTAAAAATCATATTTATGTTCCACCGAACGATGAGTTGAGGATCTTGATCCTAAGTGAGGCTCATAGAGCAGTATACATGGCTCACGTGAGAGTCACAAAGATGAGGGTAGACCTTAAACCCTCATTCTTCTGGAAGGGGATGAAGGAATACATAGTCCACTATGTGTCCATATGTCTAGAATGTCAGCACGTAAAGGTTGAACATTGACGTCCAATAGGATTACTACAACCACATGCTATTTTGAAATCGAAATGGGAGGTTATTTCGATGGATTTTATTGTTGAATTTCCACTGACAACAAGGAGACACAACTCGATTTTCGTAGTAGTAGAAACTCTGACAAAGAGTGCTCACTTTTTTCCTATGTGTATGATGTATCAGGCGCCTGACATAGCTATATTTTTCATCAGTGATATTGTGAGGTTTCATGGCATGCCTAAGAGGATTATATCCTATCAGGGATCGATGTTTATTGGACTATTTTGGACTAGTTTCCAAGAGGCCTTGGGAACCCAACATAACTTCAATACTACGTATCACCTAGAGACTGACGGGAATACTGAGTGAACAAAGCAAACCTTGGAGGACATGTTTCTCATTTATGTGATGGAGCAACAAAAGCATTGGGAAGAATTCTTTCCACTGATAGAATTTTCTTATAACAATAGTTACCAAAGCACCATTAATATGGCGCCTTTTGAGTTTCTTTACGAGTGACCATGTCAGATGCCTTTGAGTTGGGATTGGTTTGAGGATAGGGTCTTGGTGGGACCTAAAGAGATCCAAGAAATGGAGGATAAAATGAAAACAATAAGATAAAGGATTAAAGAAGTGAAAGATCGATAGAAGACTTATGCCAATGCGCACCGTGTCGACCGTAGTTATGAGGTTGGCGATCAAGTCTTGTTGAGGGTTAAAATGAATAAGAGTTTGATCAAGTTTGCAAAGGGAGCTAAACTCTCTCCTAGGTTCGTGGGACCTTTCGATATTGTGGATAGAAAGGGGCCCATGGCCTATCAACTAGCCTTGCCTGATTCCTTGAGGCATATGCATGATTTTTTTCACATATCTTTTTTGAGACATTATATTAGTGATCCTACACACGTTATTGACATGAGTTCCTTCCAGGTATTGGACGAGGGGGAGATCACGACTGAGCCAATCTGCATTTTGGATCATCACATTCGATAGCTATGGTGTCGAACAGTAGATCAGGTCAAGGTCCAGTGGGACAACTATAGTCTGCACTCAACGACCTCGAAAGACGCATATGATATGTGCCAATAGTTTCCATTTTTGTTTGATAGATAAACTTATGATATTGTGATACACATTATTTCAGCACATATACTGTGAAACTTAGGGATGAAGTTTAGATCAAGAGGGGGTGTATGCAACATCCTTCTCTTGCACACACTGAGAGAACTTATTCTTTGAGGACACTTGATCACAAGTGATCCAAATTATTAGACTATTAAGAATTTTATTTTGATTATGAGGTGTTATGGGTTGATGACGTGTCGTTTTGCTACATTGACATAGACATGTGCTATTGACTCGATTTTACTGAGTGTGTAGGATTTTGGACCTCGATTATGCAGAGGCATTGATGGAACCCCTTGGACTCTCGATCGAGTTGAGGAGTGAACTATTTAGGTTTGATTGTTTTATATGTGATATTAGTGCATATGATTATATGATATGATTATGGATATATTTCTAACATGATTTGCTGATGATGCAGGCTAACGATAGCTTTTTGACCAGACTCACATGTGGAGTAGAGGGGTCATGCACGAATACCAGAGATGTTGAGGGAGAGGTGTGGACAACAACCCTGCGACAACCTAATACCGCTCCCACCATGGATCGAATCCTAGGTTAACGATTACCTAGTTCAGGAGTACCCACAATGTCATGAGGACAGACTGCGAGAGTCACTCACGATGATTCTAAGGGGCACGCAATAAGGTAGGGGCCTTATTACTTAGAGGCCCTTAGTCTCCCATAAGATCATATAGTGGAGTATTGACTCTAGGGATTTTTAATGTCTACCAAGTCATTCAAGAGGCGAGTGGAACCCTTGGAGCATGTAGTGCATCATGAAGGGAACTTCATGCATGAAAAATGGAAAGAGGCGAGTGGAACCCTTGGAGCACATAGTGCGTCCTGAAGGGAACTTCACACAAGAAAAATGGAAAGAGGTGAGTGGAACCCTTGGAGCACGTAGTGCGTCCTGAAGGGCATGTCGTGCAAGAGAAACAAAAAGAGGCGAGTGGCACCCTTGGAGCACCTAGTGCGTCCTGAATGGCACATCGCGT
>JZKD02S0354109.1:198846-215645 GCA_000966675.3 Picea glauca
TATATATATAAAATAAAATAAAATAATGATAATGATAATATTAAGTAATCTTGTGACAAGAAGGGGGTAAGCAATTAAATTGATTTATAAAAATCTTTTTGGATAAAATTTAAAAAGGGGAAATAATTGTTTTACTATATTATGCTAATTAAAAATTTATTCGTTAAAAAGAAAAAGGGAAAAAGTGTAAGTTTATGCACATGCCTTTTTGAGTTTTAAATAAAAAGGGAAAGAAAGAAATTTAAAAGGTTTAGGAAACTAGGAAAAAGTGGGAAGCAGAAAATAAAGGGGAAACAAGGAAAGAGCAGTAAGATTAACTTAGTAAGGTATCTAGCATTTAAAAACTTTCTAAAATCAAACTCAACTAGTAAATTAGTAAGAGAAAAAGTCATTAAAACTTGAAAGGGAATTTGGGGACACCTAGGAGCGATTCTAGGAGTGATTTTAGGTGAGTGAGGGAAATAGGGGTAATTAATTAATTAAGGAAATTGATTTTTTGGTCCAATGAAGGGGATGAGTGACACATGTACGTAGAGGATTTTTATGCATTAAATTATTAAACAATAAATTAAATGAGATTTGGGAAACTAAAGGACTTCGAAACTCTATATAATGGAGGAAGGAGAAGTATGATGGATCTCTTCTTTGATGCGTAATGTTACGCTGCAAAAAATTATACTTCATTGACTTAGCTTGTGGGAGTTGGGATGCCCAGCTCGGTGAGGAGTGGTAACGCGACCTTCTGAGACAAGATGGGAGCTAGTTGATTCTCTGGTTAGTGTGTGTGGCCCCTTTGTGGCTTGGGGGGGTAAGGGGGAAGAAGAGTACCCCTAGCGTTGGCTGGGAGGTACCGGTGAAGTCTCATCGGTTCGCAAGGGGGAGTTGCAAGGAGCGTGCGAGACATCGACTTAGAGTGGGTGACTTCGGCTACAGTACGCTTCCTTTATTTTTGCATGGTATATTGTTAGTATGATTTATTCTTTTAGTTATCTATGTTTAATTGGGTAAATAAAATGATTGTCTTAACATTCTAATTGATGAATGAAATTTCTCCCATAGCCTTTAGCTCATTGTTGATTGAATTCCCATGGCATCGATCCCTGCATGTCTTGAACATCCTATGGTTTATTGATTTGTGATGATTGCAGTTTATTTATGCCTTCATCCATAGTTGATCAGTCCATGCCTGAGAAAATGGCGAGGAGTCTGATCTATGGTCTTCACTTTGGTGCTAATAGACCTATGGATCTAAATTCCCTAATTTTCTATGCATGGATGATGAGCGAAGGATGTTCATGCAAGTTGTCTACCCCTGTTGATTGTTCTAGGTAGTGTTTGTCTTACGCCTTCTAGAAAAAGAGAACCTCTGTGTCTGTATTTCTTTGTGTCCTTGTTGGTTTATCTCTCTGCAAAAGAGTACCAAAGGGCTTAACCTTGGATTTTATTTGCACTAAGGTTGGTAGAATCTCTGTGATCATTTCAATGACTTTTCCCATTGGATCTTGGTGTTTCTCTTAATGTTGTCTATGTTTTACATTTTTATGTGTCTGTGTTATTACACTAATCCCAACACTTTTTTGGTTTATGGACTACGATTACATTTTACTGACTGTTATCCAAAGAACTATTCTAATATCCACAACGATTTGACTATCTAGAAGGAATTTAATTCTCAGAAGAAATTTTACCTTTCAGAAATGATATAATATGTAAAGTCGGTGATTGATAGTTATTGCTACAAAGGCAACAAAATTACCCTCGGTTGACTGTGTTCTTTTACATCAGAATGACAACAAATTTTAGACAACGTTGCAATCTCTGCGTTTACATATATTGTTTTTACTTTTTTTTGTTATCTTATGTTATTGACAGTGATTGTAATCCACTCCCTACCAAATCCTTTTTTTTAAAATGTTAAACCTCTTTTATTCAGTGATTCATCACATGACGAACTCATGGTTCGCTCAACCAAATCTTCTTGTGATTTCATTTTTACAAGGAATATTATTAAGACAACATTCTCATAAAGACAGTGAAATATTCACACTATGTTGCTGGCATTTCAACTTCAACTTGATCATTAGTGACAACGATTCTCCTGATAGTATGCACAAGCTATTTTTTTCTTCCTTGATTAGCAACTATTATTTGCCAGATGACAGCCATAAATGGCCCTTCACTTTGGTGTAACTTTTACCCTCTTTTACTGACATCGATCGAGCTTTTAGAGCCATGATTCCACATGTAACCATAGAATGCACGTTAAATTTGTTGACTACGTCTTACCTGCTAGTTGATGTGTGACCCCGATGTTTTTGTAGAAGTCGTGTAAACTCATGTAGCTACATTTGGCATCATTAGTCCTTATCATTCATATCACTTTACCATCTGCAAATTGTAACCATGACTTCTTGGGAATTTGTTGTGACTTGTTGTGACTTTGTTGTAACACCTTTGCGGTGACTTTGTTGTGACTTTGAGGTGACTTTGTTGTGACTTTGCGATGAATTTGCTATGAATTTATCCCTTCATCGAAATCTCATCTTATTTCACAGTTATGAAATCATTCCGTCCTTTGGAGAAACGATATCATTCTTGGGATGTGAAGCGATATCCATCCTGTGTATTAGAAAACCCACTTTTAGATTTTCTGTTGATGACAAATAATTTAGCAAATTTGTTTTGACAGCTTACTACTTGCTCCAAATTTCTTACCCCCGAGTTTCTTTTCTTTTTCTGAGAGCATTAATAATTGGCATTATGGTTCTGGAGAACTTCCCTCTATTTTTAACTAGCAATGATAATTATGGTTGTAGGACATCGTCTAACAATGGCATCAAGTGCATTGAATGGCTATGAACGACATTAAAATATGATCAGGAATATAGCAATTAATTCTCATTAGACGAATTGGGCTGAAAAACTCACTGAATGTATATGGAATTAATTCGCATTGCATGTATATCGACTTTTATGGTAACATGTAGATGGAATTAATTGGCATTTATAGCTTGTAATGTACAACTTGTCTTCTTGTTAATGTGATATACAATTGTTAATTGTTGAGTTAGATTATATTAACAATAGATTGAATTGTTATTGTTGTCTAAATTGTCCTTTGGACTTGCAAATTAGATTGCACTTGAGGTTTATTTAGCCTTGCACATTATTGACTAGTAGTCATCTAGACTTGCTAATTTAGATATGAGATTAAGTTAATTCGATATATAGTTATTGTTAATTTGGTCAATTAGAATCTCTAAATTAAATTGTATTTCATGTTAAGTTAGGTTGTAAATCACTGACTAATTGTATTTAGACTGGTTAATTTAGATATATTTTTAGTGCTATATTAGACAGTAAATATTGTCTAGTTTAGACTTGATAAAAGGGTTGGGTTGTTGACAAAGTTGTGTTGAGGCTTGTGTCTTCCCTTGTTGTCATCTACTAGCATCTCGTAGACCTATTGATTGGTGTTGGGCATGGTTTTCTTATTGGTATTTGACCCCTAGCATGTTGGATTTATCTAGAGTCCTCGGTCCAGATAGGATGTGTTGTGATGCAGGAGCATCGTAAAAAGCCATCCAAGCAAGCAACGTAAAAGCGAGAGACAACTGGAAAATCACCAGCACACATTTTGAAGTGTTTTGAGATTAATGAATGGAAATTTATGTAATAGCTAAGGGAAGTGTACTTACATTTATATCTAGATATCGTAAACAGATCTTGAGTGTTGCTCTCATCTATAAAATGTAGAGGCATTTATGCGTAATGAATGCGTGCAGGTAGATTTAATTTAATAGATTAGACAGTTTAGAAGCGTAGGAGGGAAAACGAATATAGACACCCTCACCCTTGTATCATTGTAATTTTTGGGATGATTATTTAGAATTCATAAGTTGTAGAGCTGAAGCAGAGAGCTATAGAGAAGAACCCATGTACAAGAGAACTTGAGTTAATATATGAAGCTTTGACTCAACTTTCATGGTGTTATGATGTTTTCTATTAACATTTGTTGAATGGTATGTTTACAGTTGATTTGTTTCTTAGTTATGCGTTTGTTTCAATGTTGCATTGTGTGTATGATTTCATGTTGAATGTATGAAGTCCGAGAGAGGAGAAGAATGAGTTTCAATTGTTTCTCTTCCTAAGAATTCCTGCAAGGAGTGCAGTGAACGTCCGCAAGGTGTGCATTCATAAGGGTTTGAGTTTTATCTCAGAAATCTCAAGAGAGATATCGTTGTTCTCATACCAGCTAAAGTGTAGGTGAAGCATAGAGCCATGCAAGGTGTGCGCAGGCCAATTGAAGCCTTCGATTTTATAAATCCAGAAAGAAGATTGAGAGATTTCTGTTGCAAAGAGTGCACAGGGTCGAAGACTCAAATAACCAGGGGTTATTTGAAGATTTGCCACAAGGAGTGTGAGCAGGGATCCTTTTGGGAAGCTTAAGTTTACAAGTGAAAGATCAGGAAGGATAACACCTTTAAAGTGCTCAAAGGGAGACAGAGATCGAAATCATCTCATAGAAGTCAAGTTTAGGAGGGAGAACATCGAGTCGTTTCGGGCATGAGTCATTGAGGAGTGCATATGGTGGTTAGAATTCTCCGAGGAGAACTTGAAAAGTCGCAAGGACCATAGGATCCAGAGGACTTATAAGGTGGCTCAGAATTGGATGAACCCACCACCCTGATATGAAGACTCAACGTGGACCGTTGATCGTGGTCTGTTGAGCCATCAGATCATTTTAGGGATTCCTGATTCACAAGTTTGGAGTGGAGGCCAAAATCCTTGGTCATGCAAATTCTCGGATCGTGAAAAGGATTATCATGTGTGGAATTTCAGAATTTTGGTAATGCAGGCTTCCACATACCGGAAATTTCGATGACAAGGAACCGAGACTCTTTGCATTGAAAATCTTGAAGTCGCAAAACATGGCATGCCTTGGGTGTGGGATTCTATAATTTCAGCTTTCCAGAGTTCAGGAGGTAGAGGAGGTTGTGGTTTTGGAATCGAGAGTTTCAAACTCCCGGTTCGCGAAATCCCAAAGAGGGAAAGGAAAATTCTGGAAAAGTTGAGGGACAATCGCATTGGGCACAAATTAGATTTTAGGGTTTCAGGACTTAAGAAGAGGAGTTACTTCGTCAACACAACTCCTGAAATCGTGAAGAGAGAACCACCGAAAATGTGGGTACCAAGAATCAGTCAGAGGACATGTGCAGCAAAAGTCAAAGGAGGGGTCAAGCTTCAGCGAAAATCCCGAAAGGCCATCGATCTCGCATTCCATGGGACGTTGAGCCCATTTTGGCATTTCAGAATTTTGGAGTTCGGGGAATCATAAGGGAAGAGGAACGACTGTTAGTTGTTCGCTCAAAGTCCCAAAAGCCAAAACTAGTGGGTAACAGGTGGCATGTGTTCGGCGCATTGAGGGAGTCAACCTTCGCTGAAAATTGGCATTTCGGCATTTGCCAAGAGCTATGGAAATACATCGGGACTCTGCAACACCCAAAACCCGAAGTCCTTTATGGCTTAAACAAAGGGTTTGATTAACCCTTGGCATGGTTTTAGTGACGATCCTGCGTGGATCTCGGCCAGAGGGCACGGGGTCTTCGTCAAAGTGGTATCAAAGCATAGAAAAAATTCTTTGCTTTTTGTAGCAAAGAGAAACGAGGAAATTTTTTCAGCTATGCCACTGCGAAGAAGAGATAGGCCAATGCCTGATCCAGTAGTGGAAAGAGAAATGCATAAGTTACATGCCAGAATTGATGCTATGGAGACATCACAGAGGCACACAGTCGATGTTGGGGATCTCAGTGAGGATGAAAGTGAAAATGAAGCTGGAAACAAAGGAGAAGAAGTTGCAGTCAAAGATGTTGCAGATGAACACCTATTCAGGGTTGTTGCAAGGATAGGTGCCAGAGCAAAAATGGGCATTCCAGTGCATGAAGGAAACTTGGATGTTAAAGAACTTCTAGACTAGATTAGAGCTCTAGACAAATACTTCAACTATGAGGATGTCAAGGAAGATAAGAAAGTCAAACATTTAGTTACTAGATTTAAAGGGCATGCAACACTGTGGTAGGATGAACTGCAGGCTCACAGACGCTGCAAGGGCAAGAAGAAAATCAAAAGTTGGGATAGAATGGTTGCAAATATGAAAGCCAAATTTATACCTAGGGATTATCAAATCACTTTGTTTTGGAGGATGCAGAATTTGAGACAAAAGTTGATTTCAGTGAAGGAATACACTGAAGAATTCTACAAGATAAACATCAAAGCAGGTCATCGGGAAAGCGATGATGAAAAAGTTGTCAGGTACATGAATGGTCTGCGATATGACATTCAAGATGAGATGGGCATGATGACCATTCAGAATGTGGAAGATGTTTATCAGATAGCTCTGAAAGATGAAGAGAAGCTGAGCTAAAAGCAAGGTCAAAGAGGCCAAGGTAGAAGTCAAGCCAGAGGCAAAACAATTGCCCAAGACAAAACTCAAAGACCTAAAGAAGAGGGAAACAAACCTCAAACTCAACCTGAGAGAGGGGGAAGCTCACAAGGGAGGCAGTGTGCTGATAGGAATACATTTCCTCGAGCTAGAGGAAGAGGAAGAGGTAGAGGAGGTGAAGTGAAATGATTCATCTATGGAAAAATAGGACATAAATCCTATGAGCATCCAGATAAAAAGAAATATGGTGGTGAAACTCACATTGCCGAAGCTCAAGGATGGAATGTTGAGGCATAAGATGCTGAGGGCGAAAGATCTTTGATGATGAAGAAAGTTCTCTTGAAGCCAAAGAAGAAAGCAGAGAACCCAGCCTAAAGAAATAATCTGTTTTGGACTGCTTGAAAAACTAAGGATAGGGTATGCAAGGTCATAGTGGACAGCAGTAGCACAAACAATCTCATATCTACAGAGATGGTAGGAAAGCTAGAGCTGGAGACTATTGTACATCCAAACCCATACAGAGTTTTGTGGCTACAAAAATGACATCGGGTAAATGTCACTAAACAGTGTTTAGTTGAATTTAAAATAGGAGGATATAAAGATGAAATATTATGTGATGTCATTCCCAAGGATGTTTGTCATCTATTGCTGGGTATACCATGGCAATATGACAGAAACATGGTTCATGATGGGAGAAATAACACATACACCGTGAAAAAAAATGGTAGGACTCACATGTTGCTGCCAATTAAAGATAAAGAGGTGAAAACAGAGATGAGAAACATTGTACTTCTCATGAGTGGGAAGGAACTTCTTGATGAGGTTAAGAAGAAGGAAGACACACAATTTATTGTGGTTAGGAAGCCTATAATTTTTCTGACCAGTACGAGGATAGATGATTTACCAGAAGAAATACAGGAGTTGTTGGGAGAGTTTGTTGATATAGTAGTGGACGAACTACCTTGTTCATTGCCACCTATCAGGAGTATAATTCATC
Organism: Picea glauca; assembly: GCA_000966675.3. Taxonomy (NCBI): domain Eukaryota; kingdom Viridiplantae; phylum Streptophyta; class Pinopsida; order Pinales; family Pinaceae; genus Picea; species Picea glauca. Next base: position 206,286 of record JZKD02S0354109.1, read on the forward strand.
ATATCGATCTTATACCTAGAGACAACTTACCGAACAAAGAACCATATTGGTTGATGCCACAGGAAAATGAAGAAGTTAAGAGACAAGTCCAGAACTTAATGGACAAAGGATTGATTCAAGAAAGCTTGAGTCCATGCGTTGTTCTGATAGTGCTCAGCCCAAAGAAATATGGAGGCTGGAGAATGTGTATAGACTCAAGGGAAATAAATAATATTACCATCATATACATATTTCCATTGCCAAGGATGGACGACTTGATGGATTCCTTGAGTGGAGCAATTTTTTTTTCAAAGATTGATTTGAAAAGCGAATATCATCAAATTTGAATGAGAGAAGGTGATGAATGGAAGACAACATCCAAGATGAATGAGAGGCTATATGAATGGCTTTTCATGCCATTTGGCTTAACTAATGTGCCCAATAATCTCATGAGGTTGATGAACGAAGTCCTGAAGGATTTCATAGGGAAATTCGTCATTGTATATCTTGATGATATATTAATTTTCAGCAAAACTGAAGTAGAGCAATTAAAGCACTTAGTTGCAGTAATGAAAAGATTACAGCTAGAGAAATTGTTGATTAATATGAAGAAATTGTCATTTATGAGGACATAAATCATTTATTTGGATTTTGTTATCTCTGCAAATGAATTAAAAATGGATCCGAAAAAGATAAAGGTGATTAAGAAATGGCCATCGCCGAAGAGCATGTTTGTAGTACGAAGCTTCCTTGGTTTGGCTAGCTTCTGCAGAAAATTCCTCCTAAAATTTAGTGGAATTAGCGCACCGATGATGGATACAGTGAAGAAAATACATAAATTGTTTCATTGGACAGAGGAATCAGAGAAGAGTTTCAATCTACTGAAGAAGAAGATCACTGAGCAACCAATTCTGGTTTTGCCAGATTTTAGCAAGACATTCCAGGTCAAGTGTGATGCGAGTGGATTTGCAATTGGAGTGGTCTTGTGCCAAGACGATAGGCTAGTCGTGTACTTCAGTGAAAAACTGAATGAAGCGAAGATTAAGTACTCCACGTATGACAAGGAATTCTATGTAGTCATATAAGAACTGAAGAAGTGGAGAGACTATTTGGTTCCTAAGGAGTTTGTTTTGTATAGCGATAATCATGCTTTGAAATTCATGACTTGACAGGAGAAGTTGAACCAAAAACATGCTAAATGGGTGGAATACATGCAAAATTTTACTTTTGTGATCAATCATATTTCTGGAACTGCTAACAAACTTGTTGATGCTTTGAGTAGGAAATGTTTTCTTATGCAGGAATTCAGAGTCAAGACTTTGGGTTTTGATAACCTCAAAGAAATGTATAGGGATGACCCAGATTTTAAAGAGGCATATGAGGCATTTGAGAATCCAATTCTCAGGGACAGAAGTCAATGGAATAAATACATGATCTAGGATGGATTATTGTTTAGGGTAAATCAACTATGTATTCTGAAATGCTCCATGAGGGAGAATCTAATGAAGGAAAAACATAGTGGAGGATTGGCCAGACATTTTGGTCATGAAAAGATGTTCTCAAAGTTGAATGGCTCATATTTTTGGCTAGGGATGAGGATAAATGTTAGGAAATTTGTGGACAGGTGCAAAATTTGTCTGCACATGAAAGGAAAAAGACAGAATCCAGGGTTATACCAACCATTGCCCATACCTGAAAGGTTGTGGGACACAGTGAGCATGGATTTCATATTGGGACTGCCAAGGACACAGAGAGGATATAATTCAATCTTTGTGGTAGTCAATAGATTTTCAAGAATGACACATTTCATACCATGCCAGAAAACCAGTGACACAGCTCATATTGTGAACCTGTTTTTCAAGGAAGTCATCAGACTTCACGGCTTGCCAAAGAGTATCATTTCTGATCAAGATACCAAGTTCGTGGGAATTTCTAGAGGACCTTATGGAAGAAGTTGGGAACAAGTTTGTCTTTTAGCTCTGCATATCATCCTCAGACGGATGGACAGGCAGAGGTTGTGAATAGGAGCTTGGGATATTTGTTAAGAAGCTTAGTGACTGAACATCATAGTCAATGGGATCACATTCTGCCACATGCGGAATTCTCTTACAATGATTCACTCAATAGAAGCACAGGGTAGAGTCCATTCCGGATTATATATGGAATGCAGTCAAGGGGAGTTTCTGAATTGAAAGATGTAGAACAAAATGAATTCAGGAGTGCTAGTGCAGAGGACTTTGCAGAAGGATTCAAGGAGCTTCCCAGCCAAATAAAGGAGCGATTGCAGAGTTCAAGTCAAGAATACAAGTAGAGAGTAGATCAACACAGGCGAGAACTTCAATATGAAGTTGGTGATCTGATTCTTACGCATTTGAGGAAGGAGAGGTTCCCAAGGGGAACATATAATAATTTGAAGATGAAAAATATTGGACCATGCAAAGTCATAAGGAAATTTGGGGCAAACGCAGATGAGATTGAATTACCCGATGGGGTCGAAAACTCACCGATATTCAATGTTGTGGATTTGTACCCTTACAGAGCTGAGGAAGTAGGATCAAAGGAGGAACAAAAAGAAATTCAATGGACAAAACAAATAGTTGTAGTTGGCAAGCCACAGAAGGAAGGCATAATTGAAAAAAGGATTAGTAAAAAGACCACGAGGAAAGAGTATTTTGAATACTTGATCAAATGGAAGGGACATCTAGTTGAAGATGCTAGTTGGAAGGATGAAGCAGTAATTCATAGGTATGGACAGACCGTGCAAGAGCTCATGAACATGAGTTCATGAAAATTTTCAAGTGAGGGAGTATGATGCAGGAGAATCGTAAGAAGCCAGCCAAGTGAGCAACGTAAAAGCAGGAGACAACTCGAAAAGCACCAACGCACATTTTGAAGTGTTTTGAGATTAATGAATGGACATTTATGTAATAGCTAAGGGAAGCATACTTACATTTATATATAGATATTGTAAACAGATCTTGAGCATTTCTCTTATCTTTATAATGTAGAGGCATTTATGCGTAATGAATGCAAGTAGGTAGATTTAATTTAATAGATTAGACAGTTTAGAAGCGTAGGAGGGAAAACAAATATAGATACCCTCACCCTTGTATCATTGTAATTTTTGGGATGATTATCCAGAATTCATAAGTTGTAGAGTTGAAGAAGAGAGCTATAGAGAAGAACCCATGTACAAGAGAACTTGAGTTAATATATGAATCTTTGACTTAACTTTCATGGTGTTATGATGCCTACTATTGACATTTGTTGAATGGTATGTTTATAGTTGATTTGTTTCTCTGTTATGCATTTGTTTCAATGTTTCATTGTGTGTGATTTCATGTTGAATGTATGAATTTTGAAAGAGGAGAAGAATGAGTTTCAATTGTTTCTCTTCCTGAGAATTCCTGCAAGGAGTGCAGTGAACGTCCGCAAGGTGTGCGTTGACGAGGGTCTGATTTTTATCTCATAAATCTCATGAGAAATACCGTTGTTCTCATACCAGCTAAAGTGTGGGTGAAGCACAGAGCCATGAAAGGTGTGCGTAGGCCAATTGAAGCCTTTTATTTTATAAATCTAGAAAGAAGATTAAGAGATTTCTGTTGCAAAGAGTGCACAGGGTCGGAGAATCATATAACCAGGGTTATTTGAAGATTTGCCGCAAAGAGTGCGAGCAGGGATCCTTTTGGGAAGCTTGAGTTTACAAGTTAAAGCTCAGTAAGGATAACACCTTTGAAGTGCTCAAAGGGAGACGGAGATCGAAATCGTCTCATAGAAGTTAAGTTCAAGAGGGAGAACACTAAGTCGTTTGGGGCAGAAGTCATTGAGGAGTGCATCTGGTGGTCATAATTCTCCGAGGAGAACTCGCAAAGTCGCGATGACCATAGCATCCAGAGGAGCCATAAGGTGGTTAGGAGTTGGACGAACCCACCACCCTGATATCAAGAATCAACGTGGACCATTGATCATGGTCTGTTGATTCGTCAGATCATTTTGGGGATTTAGGATTCGCAAGTTTGGATTGCAGGCCAAAATCCTTGGTCATGCAAATTCTCGAATCGTGAAAAGGATTATCAGGTGTAGAATTTCAGAATTTCGATAATTCAGGGTTCAAGATACCGAAACTTATAATGACAAGGAACCAGGACTCTTTGCATTTAAAATCCCGAATTCGCGAATGTGGCATGCCATGGGTGTGGGATTTCATCATTTTGGCTTTCCAGAGTTCAGGAAGTAGAGGAGGTTGTGTTTTTGGATTCGAGAGTTTCAAACTCCCAGTTCGTGAAATCCCGGAGAGGGAAAGAAAAATTCCCTAAAATTCAAGGGACAATCACGTTGGGCGCCAATCAGAATTAGGGGTTTCGGGACTCAAGAAGTGGATCTTCTTCGTCAACACAACTCCTGAAATCGTGAAGAGAGAACCGTTGAAAAGGTGGGTCCCAAGTATCAGTCAGAGGATATGTGAGGCAAAAGTCAGAGGGGTCAAGATTCAGCAAAAATCCTGAAAGGCCATCGATCTTGCATTCCATGGGACATTGAGCCCATTTTGGCATTCCGGAATTTTGGAGTTCGGGGAATCATAAGGGAAGAGGAACGACTGTTGGTTGTTCGCTCAAAATCCTGAAAGCCAAAACTAGTGGGTAACAGGTGGCATGTGTTTGACACTTGAAGGAGTCAACCTTCATTGAAAATTAGCATTTCGGCATTTTCCAAGAGCTATGGAAATACATCAGGACTCTGCAACTCCTGAAACCCGAAGTCCTTCGTGACTTAAACAAAGGGTTTGATTAACCCTTGGCGTGGTTTTAGTGACGATCCTGCACAGATCTCAGCCCGAGATCTGGGGGTCTGCATCATGTTTTACCAAGGTTATTGATGTGTCTATCACCTAGGGATGAAATGATTCCTAATGAGGGGATGATGGTGCATCCTATTGGATAGCGACAAATGAGAACTTGGTCAGAGTCGGTGCCTCTGTGTGAGTGTTGTTGAGCGTTGTAAGTTTCTTTTGGAACATGGGTGGAATGTCTTCAAGCATTTGGATCGCATGCCTTGAGTTTCTAGTCTTGTTCATCTTTGGTCATTATGTCAGGAGGGGGATGTGGTCCCTTAGCTTGTAGGCATGTCTTGTTGCGTCGAGGAGGTAGTCATTCTTCCTTATTGTTCTATGAATTTTTGCCGAGTTGCCCTTGTGCCAGTGCATGGAGTCATAGTTGTCTGTTGCCTAGACTGCGTGCTTGCGTTCATCGTCAGTGGTGTATCTAGTTGTTGTCGTCGTCACCTTCTTTCCTCTTAACCAAAAAAAAATCATAAAATCTTTGCACTTCTACTTCACACGCAATTGTAACGGTGGGGTTGTTACCAATATGATTCGGTATCCAACTTATCATAAGACCTTTGCGCCATGGAAAGCCACAAGAGTTCCAAAAAAGGATCTCGAGTGTCTCAAATTCCTATTTATTATTATCCTTCTGGTCTCTATCCCTAACAATAGCTTTTCGATTTCTAATTATTGCCCATTTTCCTTCTTTCCTCGCTTGTTTTACCATTTCAACTTCCTTCCTTAATTTAGCTTGGTCTTCGGGATTGAGGTCTTCATTTATAAATATCCATGACCCTTTTAAGCTCAAATATTTACTAAATATGCTATATTTATGGTCATTACAACTTACTTTGACATGGATCAAGCTATCTTTGTGATCAATTATTTTTCTGAGCCTCTTTGCTTTTATGAAGTAAGTTGTATCAATTTGTGTTTTATTATTTAATTATTCTTTTACTATTGCTAGAGTATCCTCCTCTTGTTGTTATTTTATACCAAAAATTATGAGGTTCAAGGCTCTTTTGTTACGCTCATGATCAAGTTCCATTAACTTATTTATTTCCTCTTTGATGGGTTTGATATCCAAATTATTTTCATTATTACTGAGGTTCAAATTGTTGATTAGTTTTTCTTCTAACTCTTTAATCCTATCTCTCAAGTTGTGATTTTCTTCAACCCGTCCTTCTTGGGTTGATTTTTTATGTTTTTCCATTTCTTGAATCCTATCCTTGATTGTATGCAATTCACTAGTGAACCCTACGAATCTATCCTCTATTTGACTTTGAATGATATCTTTAATTTTTTTATCAATCATTGTCTCTAGCTCTATTTGGAGTTTTGCCTCTCTTTCTTCACTACTTTTTTCTAATGATTCTAAATCTATTTGGATTTTGACATCTCTCTCTTCTCTCATTTTTTCTACTAATTCCATTCCTGATCAAAACTGCAGCGAACTATTATTCCGATTATCTAGAGATATAATAAATTTGAAGTTATTAAATATTTACTCAATACAAACATATTGTTTGTATTATATAACAGTCAAATTAAAGTGTTTGTTGTAGCCAAATCACATCCACTTGAATATAAAAGAACCAAATTGTGCTTGGGACACGGGACACGTGGATCGACGTACACCAACAGAGTAAACTTTAATATGTTCGTCCTTATCTATTGAATATCACCGGCTTCAAATAAAACCCTTATTATCACGACAAGACAATTAATTGAAAATCGAATGCGATTGTGGTCTATTTTCAAATCGATTTCCAAGTAAATGGACATCTTAACTACTAAGGAAATTCACAATGAATTTTATTGCTCAAGAATTTACGCAGAGGGAAATAGTGAAGCAAAGACGGGAAGAAGCCACAAGTCAGATATCAAATTAGTTGAACTATCTAACTATGGCGCAATGGTTCATCCATTGAACTTTCTGATACAGTGTACAACATAGTCTCGCGACAGTCTTATTCCTGTTTATGTTTTTGAATCTTCCATTTATCCTTTGTCCACAGTATTAATAACAAAATGTATCTAATAGTTTTATTACTTTTGGATGCATGATCTATGTAGATGCATTCATTCCTTGTCATTCATGATTAGATGCATTCACAAGTGAATTGTATCTCAAATGAATGTAAAATTTGTCTTTCTGGATGGTTATATGTATGAATAAGCCTATGTGGAACATCCAACGCCTTATGAGATCGAAGGTAGAGTGAAGTTGGTTTACAAGTTAATGAGACACATGCTCTTACTATTTGTTATGGGAGATACATATGTATCCAATCTCCTATATGTCTCCTCCCATATGGGAGATACATATTATCAACCTCCCATATATATTATATGGAAGATACATATTATCAACTTTTATGTTTATGATTTGATTTATATAAACAAGAGATAAAATTTAATGCAAAAAATTTATGTTGCAATGACATAAGAATTTGAAATCACCCATTTTGGATAAATGCATTATTCTTTTCGTATGAAAGTTTACCACCATTAAAAAGAAATATTTATTTATCAAATTATTTATGAAACAAGGTATACATTTTTTTAGTAAAGAGATTTGTAATGAATGTATCCATGGAGGTTACAACCCCATTAAAACTTAAAGGAGAAATTAACAAGTAAAGATGCAACTCCTAATGTACATGCTACATTGTACAAAATCCTTCGTCAAATTCTAATGTATCTCACTATAACAAACAATGGTAGAAATTATCTAAGCAAGGAATCTTATATCTTGTTCCAAAGAGTATCCTCATGAATTCTACCCGTGGGAAACGAGAAGAACGTGAAAGTATTTTATTAGTAATTCATGGTTTGGTATAAATTGTTTTTCCACTCAGAAGCTTGAGCTAGTAAAATATATAAATATAAATATTAATATTAATTGGGATGTGTTATTAAATGTTTGGAAATAAATTTATGAAATTATTTTATAATTAATTCATGGTATAAATTGTTCTTCTACTCCTAAGTTTTAGTTAGTAGAATATATAAATATAAATACTAATTGGAATGTGTTATTGAATGCTTGGAAATAAACCTCTAGTTACATTATTGTCTTGGATCTAAAACTATATCTTAGAGCAAGAGCAAGTTACATTATTTCTTTGGATCTAAAGTTATATCTTAGAGCAAGAGGAAGTAAAGTTATATCTTAGAGCAAGAGGAAGTAGGGAATTGTGTACATTGAACTATTATCATTTATAACAAAAAGAATAGGAGCAATCGCGTGTTTCTTACTAGAATTAAATAAATTAAAATCTATCATTATAACAAAGATTACTGGGTGTATCTTTTTTAGTAATTCATGTTTGGATATAAATTATTCTTCCACTCACAACCTTGAGCTAGTAGAATAGATAAATACTAACTGAGATGTGACATTGGATGTTTGTAAATAAATCTATAGTTACATTCTTCTCTTCAATCTAAAGCTATATCCTAGACCAACAAGAACTAGGGAATTGTGTCTCTCTTTCACATAATGTAAATATATTACTTACCCCAACAAATTTTCATTCCATTTGGCTTAGAATAATTTTATAAAATTTATAAATGTCTCAAAAACATATGAGTGATGACAAGAACAATTATATTATGAGGAACAAATCTATGTGTAAGTTTCTCTACCATGTTTGTAAACTCCACAAAAATAAAATAATAAAAATGTTTGTAAGATCTATCATTATATATACTACTCAGTATGGGGAGATTTTCATGTACTATAATAAATAACCATCATCCTAAATTTATTTAACTCCAAATCTATCAATGGCATAGAGAGATCAAATATACAGAAGTCCAAACTTTTTTTAGAGTACAAAATCTTTCCTCAGCTTGTTCAATTGGCAATTATTGACAACAAACAAAAAAAAATTATTTATCATCCAACAATCTCATATTATTATAAATCATTTTATACATTTAACAAAACTTTACTAAGCACATTATAATTAATTTATAATTTCTAATGTATTAAATGTTTATATAATACAAACATATGGTGAGTACAGTCAGATTAGAGTGCTGGTTGTATGCCAATCATATACCATCCAATTGCATATCAAACAACAAAATTGTGGTTTCATGCATGTGAATCGACGTGCACCGAGTAAAGTTTAATGTGTTTGTGATTTTATTCTTCTTTATATTGTTGAATTTTCCAATGATCCTCAGCGCACAGTACGCAGCGGTAAATATGTATCAAAAGTCTGTAAAAGTATTATGACGTCTGTACGTGCATAATCTCTGTAGATCCATTCATCCCTTAGCATTCATCAAGACTTGTGAATGATTGCAAATGTGTTTTATTGCCTCCACCGATACCCTAAAAATTGATAAATTGTGAAGGACAGAGAAATGCAGAGAGAAAAGAATAGTATATTCAAATGTATGAAGAAATACAGAACATAACTGAAGAGTCCCAAACAATAGGAAATAACTGAGCTTATATATGCTCGAGCAAGACAGAAATAGAAAGTACAACTGTCCAGTACAGCTGGCAGTGTACGGTTAGTCTGTTGAGGATACAATATATT
>JZKD02S0354109.1:227807-241249 GCA_000966675.3 Picea glauca
ATTTTGCTTCTGAATTTACTAGTACATGAGTTTAGACTCATAGGTATACTATAACTACCTACATAAATATAATTATTCATAGATGAAGGTATACTTGATCCCAATTGCATCATGCACATGATTAGTCTACTCAACAAAATTAATTAAAAGTGTGATTTAGCCTACAGGTTATCCTATTACAAGAGTAATAAAATTATACAAGAATAGTTCTTCCTGTTAATACATCCAATGAAATTAGTATTTACTCAGCACTATGTTCCAGCAGAAATAATCCATTCCTAATTGATGAATAGGAGGTATTTGATCAATCTCTAAACACAACAACGTTCGACTAGGATTCATTCATAGAAATAAATAAAATGCAGATCTATCAGTGGTCATAATATTTAACCAAAGACAGAGTAGAATAACTTAACTGAATCAATTAGCACAAAGACAAAGGGATCAACCACATTCCTTCCAACCGTAGAATATGGAAGCCAAATCCCTTTTCCTATTCACCCCCTAGCCTAACCATGAATCCATGAGGGAAAACTTGGAATTTCCTCTTCAGCAATGTCTTCCTCTGTCAGTAATATTCTCCTTGCCTCACACTCAGCAAGTAGTGCTCATGATAGAGAGCGACTAGAAATATTATTTCCCAGCATACCCTTCCTTGCCTCACACTCAAAACAGAGTGTTCATAACATCAAGAGGTAATTCTTTTCCCCGACATACTTGGCAAGGTCCTACCTCCTCACATATGCTATTTAACAACAATTGATTTGCCTAGGTCTTTCTTCCCCCCCCCTTGGTAATTTTCGTAGCTTTCTAAATCCCTGATGTTCAGGGGCTGCCAATGGCCAAATCTCTGATTTTCCACTTGTAACAATCATCCCAGAGGTAGTTCCAACATGTTTCGCACTCATGGAGTCATGGTCAACTGATTTTAACATGGTTGTTCCATTTATCCTCCTCCAATTAATATAAAATATTTTGTTTTCATACAAGTGTCATAGTCAAATTGTTAGTTGGGTCAAATCAGATCTCCGCCCAACATTCATAATAATTAATTACAATTATCAAATTTGAAATTCGGAATTGTCATAAATGGAAAAAAAAATCCAAATTCAAATTTACTAAAAACAAAATAATTTTTCAATAAATTTTAAATTTCAGAAATACTTTATTTTTGGGGGGATGTCCCAGTCATCGAAATATACCACCATAAAATAGTTGGTTAAGGGTCTCAATACATCATCTATCAACCTCATGAAAGTGGCTAGTGCATTTTTTAAGCCAAAGGGAAAAACCAACCATTCGAAGAGACCTTCTTTAGATATGAAAGTTGGCTTCCATACATCATTTGGCTCGATCGGAACCTAGTGGTAGTCAGACTTTAGTTCAATCTTGTTGAAGAACTTTTCCCCCTTGATTTGGTCAAGAATGTCATCAATTTTGGGAATTGGTCATCAGTTCCTGACTGTGATTTTGTTTAATTCTCTGTAATCAATGTAGAGCCTCTGGGTCCCGTCCTTCTTCTACACCAGTACAATCGGGCTTCCCCAAGGGAAGGATTTGGGTATGATGTGACCATTTTTAAGAAACTCTTAGATATTACACTTCATTTCTTCATTTTACATCAACGAGCGACGATATGTTGGTCCATTAGGACAAGTTGAAATGAGGGTTATATCAATTAGATGTTTGAATTGGCAGTGCATCGGTACCCCTGTGGGTGAGGAAAAGATGTCTCTATACTCTTCTATGATCTCATCCAATGGCTTCTGCTGCAAAGAGAGGCTCTGTGTAGAGGCCATGGATGTGGTGGCGACCTTCAACTGACTATGAGCACAGATCACAAATAAGACGAAATTCTCGGTCTATGAAATGACCTTACTGCATTTCTTATAATATATTAAAGAAATAGTGGTAGGAGGTGTTACCACTGGTATCCAATACAATTGTCTACCCAAATTAATAATAACACTACGTGGTATAGACTCATACACAACATGTCACTTCCACAAATATGGATTTCCTAAAATAACATCACAAACTTTAATGGGAGCAATATCACACAATACCTCGTCTTTGAAAGAATTTATGTCGTAGGGAAGACACACTATTGATTGACACAAATATCTCTTCCTTGGCGATGTCAGACAATGGTGTAGGGTTGTGGGTTCAGTGTCTTCGATAGGTCCATCCACTTGATGACCTCTGCAGATATCAGGTTCTTCTGAATTCCACTATCGAAAATGAAATGAAGCAAAGCCCCCTTTACCCAAATATTTGAGTGAAGGAGGCATTTTCCTTCCTTTGGTTCTTCTAGTTTTCTTGGTTGGACTTTGGTGGTAGCGACAGTGACACTGGGTTCAACATCGATAAAATTCTTCCCTCCTTTTGGATTTTATTCGGAGTCAGAATCGACCTTTGTCTCAGAAGATTTCATATTGACCACGAATGACTACTTGGAGCATCATTCTTCATTGTTGTACCAATGGATTTTATGGTATTCACACCACTTTCCTATGTCCTTCACCTTCTCATTACTCTTCTTGTCTTGTGGCTTCGGTTGGTCGTACTGAGAGTGGCCATATTTTCTCTATCCCTTGTTGTGTGGGTTGGGGATGCCTTTTCCCTTCTTTGGATGTGAGGAGTTTGTAGATCCGAACTCTCACCTCTTTTGCTAAATTTTATGCCCGATCTTGACAACATATCTATAATCCATACCCAATAATGCAATTTCCAGAAACTCCATTTTTTTTTAATGTATCTATGCAAACATATGTGGTATTTCATCACTATATGTCACTCAGATTCTTTGATACCTAATTTGGTGTACACAGTATGGAAAATATTGGTGAAATATGGTACTGTCTGGTCCTTTTCCTGACACAGGGTGGTCCATCTGGTGTATCGGTCCTTGTAGCTTCCAATAGGGTTGTAATGTTATTTAATGGCATCAGATAAGGAATCCCATGTGGGTGCAACCAAAAATATTGCATATGCCTCTATGGCACTTTTCTCATAGTAAGTATCCCATGAGTCCTTAACATGGGGGATAACCTTGAGGAGTGCAAAAGTAATATTTTTCCTATCAAAAGAATTGTGAACCGAAAAAATACCCTTCGAATAGATTCAACCATTTATCTACGACATCCGCATCTACTAGTCCTTCAAATAATGGAATATCAAATTTTTCTTATGCCTTGAAGGGGGTTGCATGGCCATTTGATGAATATTCTTATCTTGTGGGTATATGTCGAAGGATATATGCAAATGTTTCCATAATTTTGTTCCTTTTTCGTGCAAGGGATTCCTAGAGAAACATTTTAAAAGGATCTCCTGCTCCATCATCTTTCTTTTCATCCCCCATGGGTTGTTTTTGGGCTCAGCATGACCGATCTTGAAAGCGCTCAACTAATTCAAGTCCCAAATTCTTGTACCCATATCTTCTCGAGGACATGCACGAAGAAAAATAAATGAAGAGAAGACCTCTCTAATACCACTGATCAGGATTTAGAAGAGGAACTAACTGATTAACAAACTGAATACAATCAACACAGAGATACGAAGAATAACATATATATTCAGTGAACAATATCTTCTATAGAATAAATAAATAGGCTGAAACTGTAGAACTATAGAACTGAAAATATTTTCTCGAATGGTGGTATCTATCATTGAGAAGATATGTGGCTACTATGCATATTTGTCTGAGAAAAATGATTACAATGGGTTCCAGAGTCCTTTTTTAAAATTACTCATGAATTCTAAAACCCTATACACCCAAAAAGCTAACCCTAGGAGATGAAACACCAAATGTTATGTTGGCCCCGATGGGTAAGTTAGTACCTCAACTTCTTGGGGTCGTAACATTTGCATACAACCTCTGTTTTATGTGTGTGATAGCCTATTGGAAAGATGTTTTCAAGAACTACACATTATGTTGTCAAACTCTGACTCCATCTACATTTTTACTGTGTAAAGAAAAATAAACATTGTTTAGGGACCGAAAACATCTTTGGAAGTACAGAAAGATATGTTGACATGAAAACATCAAAAATAAGCCAATTGGATTAGTTGGGCGGCAATGAGGATCCACTTGAAAGATGTGTAGGGATTTAGACAATACCAAAAGTGTAGAACCCACAATTACAAATAAGTAAAGAAGAATGTGTTGAACTAAAAATTGTCAAGAGGAGCTAGTTGGAATAGGTGTGTGGCCACCAATATACACCTGTATCACCTTGGCATTTTTCACTATAATTTTTTTTTTTATGTTATGACCCAAGGGGGGCATATATATGGCCAAATGTATATGATATGACCCAAAGGGGGGGCATATATGTGACTAAATCTACATGTAATGTTTACATACATATGTAATATGGACATCCTTGTGATAAAGGGGCCTCATGTGCAAGTGTGAATTGTTATATATAAGATATCATGTATTGATTATTGATATAGAATGGTGAAGTATGAAGGGAATTTGGTTATTTCGAGGGGGTTCCCCTATTATTTAAGGAGTTATTGTGTAACTTATGTATATTGGAGTTGTGCTCCACATTGACATTCTGTACATGGTCTGTACTTCTATTATTTTATGATATTTTGAATATTTGGATCACAACATTTGGTATGAGAGCTTGAGGTCTTTGGGTTTCGCTACTACATGTGAGACACCTTGGAATTTTTTCTATAATTTTTTTTGTACGAAAATTCTTAAGGAAAACCTTACAGGATATTTAGTATACATGTCACAGTATTTGGGGTTCAAATTTCATCTCTTGAGGCATTACACTTTTAGTGATATAACTTGCATAATATAGGGTTCTCGAATCATCCTTAATTTAGCCATCGCAGAGTTTTTTCTATAAAAACTTTTCAGTAATGTTTCATACCTTGAAACCCAACAAATATTCATAGAAATTATTAAAGTATCTTTGAAAAAAATTCAGCGTTTCGTTCATCCCAATTTTGTAGATACACCTTGTGGAAGATAGGGTATCTGACTAGTCCTATTGACTAGTCTCAAATAGGTGTTCCAGGAAAAACAACCATAACTGATTCCTAGTGTATCCAAATTGAGAGAGACCATTTGCATTGGACAATGAATAGTTTGTAGTATTTTCTTTACAAGTTTTAGAATTTTATATCAATTCTTTAGTGTGGGGAACATTGTAAAAGTGAGACATCCTAGAAAGGGAAAAAATCAACAAGGTGTGGGGAAGTTACCATAACTTCCAATTAGGACATCCATTTTTTGTCAGACTTGTGGGATTGCAGAGAGATTTCATATTAGTACAAGAAGAAATTTCAAACTAAGAAGGGAATAAATTTCATAGATACATCATAATTAAGGTTGGCAAGGAGGACAAACTCCAAATTAGGGTTTCAATGGTATGTTCACTTAAAACTATCATAACTTTTGATCAGAATATTCGATTGAGCTTATTAAAAATCCATTGAAAATATAACATATAGAACATAATATTGGAACAAGGATTACAACTATTTTATATATTTATCCTTAATATATTGAGGTTGTGACTTGAGGGTTGGAATTAGACCTAAATTAACAATTAGTGGAAATGCCTAAATTTACAAGAGATGAAAATAAAGATGAAATCAATCTTATAGAATGGTTTAGGTTGGTAAAAGAATATAATATGACTACTTCGAAGGAAACACATTATTTTTTTGATGAATCTTGTAAGTGGTGGATGAGTGTTGATCAAAATAATAAATGGCACTGAACATGAGAAGAATTTGAAAAACTCTTCTCAGATAAATGGATTATGGATACAAAAATGGAGGAATTGTATAGAATTCAAGATGAATTAAAAGAAAAAAAGGAAGAGATTAAGAATAAGGGTGAGGATATATCTAAGATATGATACCTTAATGAATCACTTATTAAGGAGGTTAAGAATTTAAAGCAAGAATAGAATAGTAAATCAAAGTGGGAAAATGATGAGTCAAGGGAAGATTTGAAAGAGAAAGATGAAGAGATACGTAGATTACTAAACCATAATTAAAAACTATTCGATGAGGTCAAGATATTAAAATAATAAAAGAAGAATTGTCAAAATCAAGAAGAAAGAAGGATCTTGGATGAATAATCTACGAGAAGACTAGAAGAAGAAATTTTCATGAAGGTTGGAATCCTTAAATATTGATGAGGTAAAATCATAAATACAAGCCAATATTGAAGAAGGACATCACAATTTGCTAGGTGGTGTCATATTGCAACTTCAAAAGGAGAAAGAAGAAAATATTCAATAAGGTGAATAGAAGATACTTGAAGAATTTGAACTCCATCTAGAGGATGTATAGGCCAAATATGATGGTATTATCTCGAAGGTTAGAGTAATCAAAGGCCAAGCAAAGATGATCAAGGATTCCATTGTCGCTGAAAAAAATATAGATGAAATGCATTTGTAGAGTGAAGGAAGACCATCAAATATGAAACAAAATCAACACCCTCATTAGCAAGAAAAATTTCAAGACGAAAAGGACGATATTAACATCATGAAGGAAAAATATGGAATACTTGTCAATATTCATGGAACAAGGAATCACCAAAATACTCTTCAACAAGCTATTATCAGGGACCAACAATGACTACAAATTAGACAAGATTCAACAAAAATACATGGAATCAAGGAAATAAAATTATGAAACAACTAGACACCCAGGATTAAGACCTTAGAGAATTGATTTTGGATGGATAGATCATCAACAATGGAATGAAGAAACAAGGAACAATGGAATAAATGCAAATCTTTGAGGACAAATATTTTTGAAGGAGGGTATTGTGTTATGACCCAAGGGAGGAATATATATGGATAAATGTATATAATATGACCCCAACAGGGGGGGGCATATATGGGCCTAAATGTACATGAACTATGTAAATACATATTTAATAGGGTTGGCCTAGTGATAAAGCAACCTCATGTGCAAGTTGAAATAGCTATATATAAGAGATCATGTATTAATTATTGAGACAGAATGGTGAAGTATGAAAGGTATTTTGTTATTTGGAGGGGGTTCCCCTATTCTATAAGGAGTTATTATGTAAATTATCTATATTGTATTTGTGTTCCACATTGAAATTATGTACATGGTGTTTACTTCTGTTATTTTATGATATTTTGAGTATTTGGATCATAACATTACTTCCCCCTCTTGCTCGCTCTCTCTCTCTCTCTCTACCTTTCTCTCCTTGTTTCCCCCTATCTCTCCCCATATCTCTATTTACCCCTATCTCTCTCCCTTCCTGTATTTCTCTCTCTCCCCCTCTATTCCTCAACTTCGACTACCACACTCTCTATCCCTTCCTTTTTACTTCTCTCCCTCTATTTTTCTCTCTCCTTCACTCTCTCCCTCTCCCTCCCCTCCCCTCCCCCATATCTCTATTTACCTCTCTCTCCCTGTCTCTCTCTAAATCCTTTTCTTCTACTATACATATTTCTCACTATCTTATCCAGGTGGATATCAATGCCCACCCAACTAATCCACTCGCTTAAAGACCAATTTCCACTTTGGAATTTTTTTCCTAATTTTTTGGGTCCTAAACTTTCAGGGTTGTTTTCAGGCCCTAAACAATTTTTTTTGGGCCCACCATAGTCACACTATAGGAATTAGACACAGTGTGATGAAAAAAATTGCAGTCCTTAGATAGTTCTTTCCAACGAGATATGTTCGCATAAAACAAAGATCATATGAAAAAATTACAACCCTGTGAATTTGATGTACCAACTTACCCCATCGGGACCCACATGAATTTTGGTACTTCATCTCCTAGGTTTATGGTTTTGGAGTTTTAGTATTTTATCATTTATGTTTTATGTTAAAAATGCCTTTGGAGCCTCATTGTAACCAACTTGTGGCGAATGATCATAACCGACACATCTATTTTTTAGAGATAACATACCACCATTATAGCTAGCTTATGTGCTTTTTCATTTTATAGTCCTTTGTATTTCATAAAATCATTAACGGAATATGAGCATTACTATATTATTTTTTTCCTTCCCATATCTCTATGTAATTCTTTGTTATATATTTTCCTTCATATCGTTCCTAAAATAATCTAGATCAGTGGTATCATAGCGGTCTTCTCCTTGTCCTACTTAGTGAATGTCCTTGATGAGGTTATGCTATAGGGATTTGGGTCTTGAGCTTGTCACTCTTGAGGACAACCTCTCTTGCATTCCCAAGTGACCTTCAATGGAAAAATAAAATAGGGATGATGAGACATGAGATCCTTTCAAAGTGTTGCTCGAGGAAGCCCACACGGGACACAGGAATGTGATTAAAGGATAATTTCAACCAACAATAAATTTGAATGTGAGACACCCTTCAAGGTGCAAATTAACTTTTATATTCCTTTATTTGAAGTCCATATAAATTCTGATGCTTTGTAAAAATGGTTGAATATGATAGAGGGTTATTTTTCTATCCACAATTTTTCCAACAATGAAAATATCACCTTCATTCTTCTTAAGGCCCTTTCCCATGTCAGCAATTGGTGGGAGACTTACTAGGAGAAACATGTTGAGGATGAATCTAGAATTTTTGGGACATGACCCAATTGGGTGGATTTTGATGATGCCCTCAATGAGTAATATTACCATGTTGGAAATTATGATGACCAGTACATGAGATGGACCACATTGCGACAAGAGAAGGGCCAAACAGTGTCAGAGTTCACAAATACTTTCCATACCTTCTGCACCAAGCTAGGTATCAAATAATCCAAGCGAAATTTGTTCCTAAAATACCACGTGGATATGCATAGGTACATCCAAATCATAATGGATTTTTTGTAAACCTCTTCATTGGGAGCCACTTATCGATATGTTGTCAAAATCAATAAGAAATTCAAGCAACGGAGAAAGAAGGAGTTAGGGTCTACAAATCCACAACAACCAAAATATGGTAAGGGTGGCCCTAACTCCTAGGCTAAAGGATATATTAAGGGTGGCCAACCCCAGTATAACCATCCCAAGACACCAACAAAGAAGGGTAATGGGAATTCCAATAAGGACAGTAGAAAATGGTGTGATTTCAAAAAAATTATTGGGCACAATATTGATGAATGTCACTCCAAATAGTCATTATTGGCTAGGACGAAATCCCCAATTTGATATGTCGACTGAGACTCTCATTATGTGCTAGAAAATGGAAGACAAATCATCGATGCAGAATATAGTGTCACCATCACTACCACAAAAGTCCATTCATAGAAACTAGAGGAGCTTGAAGAAGGGGAGCATATTTTCCACTCATAAATCTGGGTGAAGGGATCCCCACTCCATTTCATTCTTGACAGTGATAGCTAGAAGAACTTGATATTATCATAGGTTTTGAACAGGTTTAAATTGACAACAACATAACATCCTCAACCATACACCATCGATTGGCTCAGCTAGGGACGAGACATCCACATCATCCAACAATGTCACATGCACTGCAATATCAAACCCTTCAAATATGAGGTATCATGTGATGTTTCCTCACTTGAATCTTGTGATATTTTTCTAGGACAACCGTATATGTGGAAGAGTCATGTTGTTTATGAATCTAGGACCCATAGTGTCATTAGTACTTTGGGAGATAAACTCTACACGGTACCATAGGTAGTCCCAAATACTCCAGTGTCTTTGATCTCTACGAAGAAGTGAAGAAAGTTGGTTTCTAAGACTGAGATATTTATCCTCTGTATTGTTTGATTAGAAGTTGAAATGAAGGTCACTGTAACCAACAAAACATTTGCACGGGGTATCTTTTCCCAGTAGCAATGGGTGGATGAAATAGTCGAGAAGTACAAAGACATATTCTCCTCACCTATTGGAGTGTATGTGAATTGTCAAGTAAATCACTCAATTGATTTGACATGTGATGCTCCTCTACCTAAATAAAACATATACATGTCTTATTTTATGGAGAATGAGCAAATCAAACTCCATATCCAAGAGCTAATTTTGAAGAGAAAAATCAGACCAAGCTCCTCACCTTGCAGGAGCCCAATTGTTCTCGTACAGAAGAAGGACATGACATGGTGACTTTGTATTGATTGAATATCCCTAAACAAGATCACAATGAAGAAATGATACCCAATTCCCCATATTGATGATCTTCTCAATCAACTCAAGGGAACCAACTTTTTCAGTAAAATTGATCTGAAGTCAGGTTACCACTAGGTGCCAATTGAGAAAACTAATGTGTGGAAGACAACCTTCAAGTCCAAAGAAGGCCTCTTTGAGTGGTTGTTCATTCCTTTATTCTTCACTAATTCCCCAACCACATTCATTTGGATGATGGATGATAAATTATGGCCATTCATAAAATAATTTGTGGTTTTATATTTCGATGGCATCCTCATCTTCAACAAAACTTAGGAGGAATATTTGGAGCATATTCAACAGGTATTGGGCACCCTACGACAACACAAATTATATGCCAATTTTGAGAATTTTTCCTTCAACATGCATAGAATACAATATTTGGGATACATCACGGATGATTAGGGCATACATGTGGAACCAACCAATATCTAATTCATACACGATTGGCCGACCACAAAAGAAATGATCGAGCTCCACATATTCTTAGGCCTTGGTAACTTATACTGGTAGTTTTTGTTGGGGTTATCTCATATCACTTTGGCCCTAAGCCAAGTGACAAAGAGTGAAATTAATTTCAAGTCTGTGTGGTTCGTGCCCCATTAGAAATCATTCATGGATCTCAAATCCTGCCTATTCCTATCACCAATCCTCATTCAACCAAACCAACAATGACCATTTGGGATTGAGATAGATGCTTTAGATTTTGTTATTGGTGCAATATTCAGTCAACATGTGAATCCGATAGCCTATCATAGTGAATATATATATGATTTTGTTCAAATATAACCCACCTATGATGAAGAGAGGTACTCCATTGTGCAGGCATGTCGACAATGGAACCATTAGATTTTGTGGAAGGAAATAATCATACACATTGATAAAAACCCTCTCCAATTCATGAAGACACGAGGCAATTTACAAAATGGCCACCATCTAAAGTGGTCTATGTACCTACAACAATTCTTATTGAATATCAAGTACAATAAGGGTAGAAACAACCCCCATTGGCAGCACTAACCATAGTTCTCAACTCTTGTGGACATGAGACATCTAGATGACCACAATTATACAATAATGACTCTAAATTTTCTACTACCTATCATACATTGAGCACGGGAAAACAAATTCCCAACTTTCATCTCCAGGATGGATTGTTATGCCATCTGAGACACCACTTTGTTCCTTCAAGTGAGTGTGCAAAGTTGATCTAGTAAGATAAATAAAGTTGAGAAGAGAGACATTTTTTTGTAGAAAATATAGTGGCAATACTATAGAATCATTTTTATTGGCCGAAGCCTCGATAGGATGTTCGGAAGTACATAAAATCCTACACCGCATGTGAAATTTCCAAGCCTATTGTCAAGAAACAAGAGATATACACCCCTTTGACTACATTGTATAGGCCTTGGAGTCCATATCCATGGACTACATGTTCGGTATGTACTCAAAAAAGCATGGGAATGACTTTTTCTATGTATTCATGAATCGGTTCTCTAAGATGGAAATTTTGGCACACAACAAGAAGAGCATCATAGTTGAGGCCACCACCAAGCTCTTATTCACACATGTTTGGTTTCATTTTTGGCTACCATAAACTATTATCTCTAATCGATATAGTAGGTTCCTGAGCACATTTTGGTCCATCCTATGGTCGATTATGGAAACCAAGTTGACCAAATTGACTTCCTTCCACCAACAAACCAATGGAAAAACAAAGGTAGTCAACAAGATGATTATCCATATCATGTGAATGTATAATTCCAAATATCCACAAACAGGATACAAAAGCCTTGCTTATGTTCAACATAGCTACAACACAACCTTTTTTAGGTGTGCTTTGGGTTCCAACCACTCGCCCCCATTGATGTAGATCTTCCTATTGCAGTTACACATGAAAATTCCTCCCATGCTTAGAAAAACTTTGATCGAGTAGCCAAATTTGTTGAGCACATCCAACACATACAACAACAATTTCATGATATTGTGTAGAAACTCAATTCCAAGTATAGGAAGCACCACGATCAACATATAATACAACACAAAGTTTTGGTGGGAGACAAGGTTTGGTTTCATTTGTAGAAAGAGAACCTCACAGGATCCCATTGGAAGTTGTTCCCACTCTGATACATGCCTTATACCATCACCAAGGCTATGGGTGGGAATGATTTTTAATTCAATATTCCTCCTTTCCTTGGATTTCACTCGATATTTAATGTGGAATTGCTCCAACCATATTTTATACCTCTCCTAGGCACTCTGGATGCGACCGAGAAGTTTTCCCCTAAAAAAATCAATCCATCCTGCATCGAATAGGTGAAATTTGATAGAATCATGGACACCAAGACAAATGACACCCACCAATATAATATCAAACTTTATCAGGTTGTCAAAGAATCGCAGTTTCTTCATCAGGCAAGTGACTCACCAAGAGTCAGGTTCATTAGAAGTTTCCTCATATGATGTAGGAACTTGAAGCAATGGATACTATTTATTCTTAAAGGGGGAGGAATTATCTAGGTGTATATCAATGGACACCCACCTATTCCAATGGATCAAATACCAATTTCTATTTTGGCATTTGTTTCCTATTTTTTTGAGTCCTAAACTTCCAGGGCTATTTTGAGGCCCTAAACAACATTTTTTGGGCCCACCACGGTCAGAGTGTAAGCTTTATCCATACTGTGATGGAAACATGTGTATTCCTTGGACAGTTTTTTCCAACGAGCTATCCTGCACCTAAAGTGGAGATCGTATGCAAAATTTATGACCTCGAGAAGTTTATGTTCCAATTTACCCCATTGGGGCCCACATGGATTTTGGTGCTTCATATGCTAGGGTTAGGTTTTGGGATGTTTATGGTTTTCTCAATTATGATTTACGTTAAAAATTTCTTTAGAGCCTCATTGTAAACACCTTCTAGAAAATGAGTGTAGTTGACACATCTCTTCTCAAAGATAAGCTACCAGCATATAGAGGGGGATAGTGGGGGAGAGATAGAGGGAAAGAGGGGGAGAGGTAGAGAGGGGAAGAGAGAGGAGAGAAAGATAGAGGGGGGTATATAAAGTGAGTGATCATGTGTTTGTAGGAGATATTTTAAAGCGATATGGAAATATATAGGGAGGGATGTACAGAGGGGTAGAGTGAGAGAGGGGGAGAGAGAGGGTGAGGGAGTGTGGGAGAGAAATAGAGGTTGGGAGGGAGAGAGAAAGATATATTGAGGGGAATAGGGTTAAATGTAATATATATATAGAGAGGGAGAGATGGAAGGAAGGGAGACAGTGTTTGGTAGTGGGGGGGAATATTAGAGAGGGAAAG